>PVJX010017089.1:0-39084 GCA_004027295.1 Dolichotis patagonum | reverse complement strand
GATCTTAGCTTCTCTAATGGTAGCCCCGGAACCTCGTATTCAAGCAGTTTCTTTCCCTTCAGTTTCTTCCTGGGTTGAGAGGATCCATCTCCCTCTGTTTGGGTCTCTCCAGGGTGTTCTATTCTGGCATTTGAGCTGTCTCTCTCAAAGAGGCTCCATATCCTGCTACCTCTATGTCCACCATCCTTCCTATCAATTTGACTCTTTCTTATGTGAACCTATGGTTATAGTTTTATATAGTACACTAACACTAATATAAATTTTATTACTTCCTATCATATACTGCTAAGATAGTGATTCTCAAGTGTTTTGTCCAGTGAAGATTTTTGAGAACCAATTCCTTGTAATACCGTAAATCTTTTGATGTTATCTACCAGCATTTTAACAAATTAAAAATGGATTTCCCTCAACTCTGTGAGTAAATCACTACTTCAGTTGAAAACTGTGAGGATGCTTAACTCTTGGTATGTAATGCGTACATTATTTTCTTATAGTGAACTGAGTCAGTATGTTTTTCTTATTTATTTAAATTGGCAGATAACTGTACATATTAATAATTGTGTACAATCTTTGAAATATGTGTACATTGTAGAATGGAGAAATCAAGCTAATTAACATATACAAAATTTCATAGTCAGCATATTTATAGTCAGAACACTTGAAACCTTTTAGCAATTTTCAAGGAGTCAATACATTGTTATTAACTGTAGTCACCATACTCCACAATAAATTTTTGAACTTCTATCTAGCTGCAATATATCCTTGACCAAATTTGCCTATCATCCTCCCGTACTAACACTTTGCCAACCATCTTTCTATTTTCTACTTCTTGAACCTTTTTCCATTGCAGATATGTGAAGTCACACAGTATTTTCCTGTCCCTGACTATATTTCATTTAGCACAGTATGTTCAAGGTTCATCTGTGTTTTCACAAATGATAGGATTTACCTTTTTTTGAGGCTGAATAAGGGATAGAGAGACAGAGAAAGAGACATTTTCTTTAGCCATTCATCAGTTAAGAAAGATGAGTTTAGATTGAGTCCGTATCTTGGCTGTTGTGAATAATTACACAATGAGTGTGAGAGGACAGATACCTCTTTGACATACTGGTATCATTTCTTTGGATATACTTCTAGAAATAGAATTTCTAGATATGATTGTTCTACTTTCAATTTTTTGAAGACCCTCCATGCTGTATTGCTCAGTATCTGAGCTAATTTACATTCCTGCCAACGGTATACACGGGTTCCCTTTCACCACGGCTTTGCCAACACTTGATGCTTTTTTTTCTTTTATAATTATTCTAACAGGTATAAGATGATAATCTCATTTTGATGCTGGCATTTTTTCATATACTATTGCTGGGTTTTCTTTTGAGGAAATTTCTATTCAGATTCTTTGCCTATTTTTAGTCAGTTTTTTATTTGTTTGTTTTCATGCTATTGAGTTGTTTGAATTCCTTATATATTTTGGGTATCAGTCCCTAATCAGATACATAGTTTACAAATATTTTCTCCCTTACATGTACACATTTTATATAGGGACATTACAGTTGTAATTTTTAGCTAAAAGCTTAAACATACCTTATATATGTTATATAAACATATCTTATATATTATAAATGTGTATATTTATGAATGTATAGTCATATATAGATGTTATATACTCATATCTATTGTTATAAAACACTTGGACTCAAATTAACTCAGACTTAGCTACTAAAACTTGAAAAGAAACATTTGGAAGTTTTGTGTATCATCTATAACTTTGTTTTGTTCTTCAGCCCCCAATACTAACACAGTTGCACAGTCACAGAGACCAGGACAGTGTTTGAGTACTTGGGAGGACCTGAATCCCGAATAGGTCTCTGCCTCTCTCTGTTGTCATAAATGTCCTTGAAATTAGGCCCAGTAACTGCCGGTAGCCAGGCAGATAGATGAGCCTGAAATAGATGGATCCTTCTCCCACCTCGCATGCTAAATCATTAGAAGATTTTTTTGCTGTCTTATTTATTTATAAATAAAACATAAGTACATTTAAATTTTAAGAGTGCTTTAGATATTTTACTATGTGTAAAATGCACTTAACTGTAATATATGAATCTATATTTGTATAAAAATTGCAGTTCTTTAACACTGAGAAGTTTTTCTTTTTAAATGTATGATATGTGTATCTTATAGAGGAATTACTCCATTTCTATAAAATCTTAATAAAATAAGACTGGAAATTATAGTCTCCTTTCTAAATGGAAAAATTACCTGTAAGCACAGATACTGGAAGTGTATATAACTGGGAGTAACAATAAGGGCAATGTGGATTTTAATTTTTTTTATTATGGAGTTTATTGGTACCATTTAGATATACATAATGAGCATATTTACCAAAGGGCATTTGTACCTATATATGATACATCTTGGTACCTCTTTTTTTCCCCCATTACCTTCCCCTCCTCAACCCATCTTCCCCTCATTATTGACTAAGCTTTGTTTCATGACCCCGCACTTGGTAGGCAGGTGCTTGTGCCGCTGACTGAAACCCCTGGACCCCGTTTTATTTTTCTTTTCTCATTTTCTTTTCCCTTTCTTCCTTTCCCCCTGCCTCCTCCCTAGTTCCCCTCTCCTTTTGAATAATTTCTTCCTATTTCATAGTATCTGTTGTTCATTTTGGTTCTTACTTATACTTTTAGTTTCTCATAGCGAGAGGATACAATATTTACAAGTGTGTCTAATACCAAGTATTGCTTCCAGGAATGACTTTGGGAGTCTTGCTTCCCTTTCAATTTCATTGAAGAGTTTGAGGAATAATGGCATTATATCTTCTATAAATTTACTGTAGAATTCATCAGGACCTGGGCTTTCTTTGTTGTTATTAATTAAATTTTCAATTTCATTGACTCATATTGTGTTATTTCAAATGTTTATATTCTCTTGATCAACTTTGGTAATTCATATATATCTAAGAATCATTTCTTCTATGTTTTCTTTCTTATTAAAGATTCTCAAAGTAGGTATTGATGATCTGAATTTCCAGTGAATCTGTTATGATTTCACCCTTTTTGTTCCTAATTCCATGAATTTGAGTCTTTTCTTCCCATTTTCTGGTAAGTTAGCTAAGAGTTTATCAATTTTATTTAATCTTCAAAGAATCAACTCTTCTATTCATTGATTCTTTGTATTGTTTTCTTATCTCAATTGCATTGATTTCTGCTCTTTTTAATTTTATACAAACTTTGGGCTTGACTTCTTCTTCTTTTTCTATAAGTTTGAGATTCAGCATTAGTTTCTTTGTTTGCACTCATTCTGTTTTTCTGATACAGGAACTCACCACTGTCAGTTTCTCTCTTAAGATTGCCTTCTTTGCATCTATGTGTTCCAGTATGTTGAATCAGCATTATTATTTAATTGTAGATACTGTTTAAGTACTTCTCCAGTTTCATCTATGATCCATTGGTTATTCCACAGATTATTTAATTTTGATGTGTTTATGTAGTTTTTGTGGTTTCTTTTGCCATTGATTTCCAATTTCATTGCACTATAGTCCAATAATATGCTTGGGATAATTTTAATCCCTTTGCATTTACTTAAGCCTGTTGTATGGACTGGTATGTAGTATATGTTGGAGAACATCCATGTGCTGAGAAGAATGTGTATTCTGAAGTTGGGGGTTAGAACACTCTGTAGACATCAACCAACTCCATGTATTCACAGGTTTTGTTCAATTTTGGTATTTTTTTGTTGATTTTTTTTTTTGGCCTGGTTCCTCTATCTATTTGTGACAGTCCCTCATTACAATTTGATAATGTTTATTTGATTTTTGATGTCCATTAATACTTATTTTATATAGTTGGGTGCATCTGATTTGGTGCTTAAATATGGTTAGTTCTTCATCTTGGGAGTTTTCCTTTAAAAGTATGTAGTGACCTTCAAACCTTCCCTCCAAATGTTGAAGGATTTTTTTAGAAAGAAAGAAATAAGACTATAATCCCAAAAATGCCAATAGACGGTATCTACCAGGCAACACAACCAGTTAAACAGAGGGGAAAGACAGAGAACCAATAACAGGAAAAATAAAGTGGCAAGGATGAGTCAATACATATCAATCATCAATGCAAATGGTCTGAATTCTTCAGTCAAAAGGAACTGGCTGGGACTGGGTCCAGTGGTAGCGTTCTTGCCTTGCATGTGCAAGGTTCAGTCTGGGTTCAGTCCAGCACCACAGAAACAAAAAGAGACACAATGATAGAATGGATCAAGAAACAAGATCCTGCAGTATGCTGATACAAGAAACACATTCAACTCAAAAAGAAAGTCATAGACTGAAATCAAAGGGTGAAAAACAATACTTCATGTGACAGAAGTAGAAACACCCCAGAAAATAGCAAAGAACCCCAGAAAATAGCAAAGATAGCAAGGTGAACTTAAAGCTAAAACTGATTAAAAAAAAAAAAAAAAAAAAGACAGCATACTGATTAAGGGAAGATAAATAATTTATATTTGTGGCTCTGTAAATGTGTAATAGGTATAGTGACCAGAGATACACTAATGTCAAAATATTTCATCAGGATAGTGGGTCTTCCCAAGTTCAGATAAAAAATACTTTTTTATGTTTACTATATCCAAAATGAGAAGCTCATTTTTTATTCCATTTAAAAACAAAAAAGAAAACTTGGATTTTCCAAATACTTTTTTTAATGGCATTAAATTAACAGCACTTTACGTAATGTATTCTAGTAGTTTTTAACCCATTTGTTTATACAAATTGGAAGCTGTGATTGTTATAATATTGTGAAAGCCTTGACTAGAGTTCTAGTTCAATGCTACTAATGAATAAAATGTTGGCTGTTAGTAAAACACATCATCTTTGCCTTTTTACTTTGTTTGCGACCTAACAGTGTATCTGTAACTTAGCAGGATTTTTAAACAAATCAAATTAAATATTTGGAAAAAAAATTCTGGAAATTCAGAGCCTTATAAACAAATAAATAACAATGGCCTTCCACAATATGACTTTTCAAAGGGGGAAAGTTTTATTTACATTCATAATGTCTTTTTCTAGGGATTTTTTTTCAAGTATGTAATTTTTGTCTATTTTTCTATCTTGTTTCCCTGCTGGGATTCTGATTAATCTTCCCTTCATTAATGCTTTCTCTATGCCAGGCAATGTGGTGTAAGTATAGATTTTGTGTCTCTGCCTTTAAGAAACTTATACTGTAGTGCAGGAGAAGCATTTTTTAAAAATTACTCTGCAGTGCCATTATAGCTAAAAAAAAAAATCACAAAATATCCTCCATAACATTGTTTAGAATAAAACCAGTAATTCTCACTATCCAGAGCAGCACTGCCAAGTAGGACATCTTTCGGTGGTGAGAACGTGGTAGCCAACAGCTACATGAGGCTCCTCAGCCCCCTGGTGAGCCGGGCTCTTCTGTCCCAGGCGCCGGCATACGTGTTCATTCGCCATCGTCCAGTTGCACTGGACCGTGTGAAGCTAGTATGTTCCCATACAGGTTAATCAGCCCTTGGTTTAGAATTGAAAATACATTCTATAATAATTTCATTGATTCTGGCTCTTATATAGTCAACTTACGATTTTCTTTGTGTTTGTTTTTCTTTGCTTTTTTTCTCATAATATTGCAGTTTGGACCAGAAAATCCCTTCAGAACACAGCAAATGGCTGCTCCTAGAAATATGCTTTCTGGATATGCTGAACCAGCTCATATCAATGATTTCATGTTTGAACAGCAAAGAAGAACTTTTGTCACATATGGTAAGGTTACATTGAGATTTAAATAATTCAATTGTGAGCCTTACTAGAAGTGTGAGTTTTGTGTGCCACTTTGTCATCTTTGTATCTGTGAGACGTACTAAGGAGGTGAGAGATGAATTCATTTTACCCAAGTGTATTTATATAACTCTGCGATACCACCGCTGGGACATAGAACAAATATCGATCCTATTTTTATACTCATGTTTTAATGTAACATTATTATATCAGGAATGATTTCTGGAACATTTATATTCTGTAATACATGTAGTTTATTGTAGAGTCAATCTGCAGAGTTCTTATCAGTGAAGCCACTCTCATTTACTCGCTCTGTACTTTGGCTTTTAGCTCCTATAAATGG
Organism: Dolichotis patagonum; assembly: GCA_004027295.1. Taxonomy (NCBI): domain Eukaryota; kingdom Metazoa; phylum Chordata; class Mammalia; order Rodentia; family Caviidae; genus Dolichotis; species Dolichotis patagonum. The sequence goes on along the minus strand of PVJX010017089.1, from coordinate 32,959 downwards.
TATTTCTCTTGAGTCTTCACCCCTCAACAATTTATATGACTTCTGTTGACCTACGTTTTCTCTTTTCTCCCTGAGTTCCTGGTCTCTGCTCATGGTACACAGGGCTTCTCAATATGACCTCTACATTCCCTCTGAATTTTCTCTATACTAGTCTGCAGAAGTAGAAAATAGAATTTTAAATAAATAACTTTAGTCTCACCACGGCCATTATTAGCATGAAGTTTAACTTCAGTGTTAGAAACCACATATTAACATTCCTTAATGTTAAAAATGTTGACATAATTTCTGTGAGAATTTCTTGTATCATTAGATTTCAAGTTAGTTCCAGTTTGTGCATTTGAAAATGTGATGCATATATTATTATGCAGTAGAATGACTTTTAAAATGGTGAGATGCAGTAGTTAATTTTTTTAATGTACAAGACTTAACTGGTTTTATTATTTTCTTAAATTCCCAAAGTAATGTGTTTTAAAGCTTTTATTATATATTATTAAATTGCTTCCCAAAAGAATTCTCCAAACTTATTCTACCATCCCATGCATGAAAGTTCTCTTTCTCTTTACCAAAGATCTATATGATTGTTTTTCCTTGTTTATTTGATAATTGAAATGCTATATTTCTTTATTTCAGTTTGATTTTTCTGGACTAATGAGGCTGAAGATTTTTCTCCATGTTTACAATATTCCTTTCCAAATTGTTTATTATTTAGAATAGCACTATTGGTAATCTTAAGGGTATAGTAACAAAATTGATATAGTAGCCCTTTTATATACAGCTACCAAAGGAAAGAAAGTAGACATTAACTCCATTGAAAAGGTAAAATGGAAAATAAGCTTCAAAAGATAGATGAGTGTGTTTAAGATTTACAGTGGAGATACGTTCATTTATTTGTAAGTAGAAGGGTAGAAAACTCGCTGGGCTGAAATTCTGTAATGTTAGAGTTAGATCTTATTCTATCACTGACTGATTTGTAGTACAATGTATGATTAAGTGATTTCCCTTATTCATAAAAGGAAAATAATATTGTCTACTAGTTACTTGGGGTAGAGTTACTAGGAGTGGCAGTAAGACTTTAGCCACAGAAGATGTGGAACAGGAGAAAAGTATGAGTTCCTTTCCTCAGGAGCAAGTCTATGGCTAGATGAGTTGGGAATGGTGCCTACACAGAGACAAGAAGGACCAAAGACATTCTTATTCTTCCCTCTTTCGTTTTCCAAGCATCACACAATAGCACTTTACATAAATCTCCTTTCAAAGTAGAATTTACACTGTATATAAAGATTTTATGTTTAAGATAGGAATTTTTAACTCATGATATGTTGAACTAAATTTTATATGAGCCTCATAAAAGTCATGTTAAGAGAAATCATGTACAGAACACTATTCTGTACCTTAAAGAAGTGAAAGCTAAAATAACTCACAGGATTTGAACCTGTGATTTCAGAGATTCTACCCCCAAGCACTTTTTCTGCCATCAAACTCTCTCCTCTGGCTAAGAACATATTTTAATGCTGAAAAAAAGTATGAACAAATGAACTAATAGCCAGATGGTTGGTTCTATTCTTGCATATCATAAGGGTGAGTTGAGCACTGCATCCTTGGCTTATTTTAAAAATATGTTTCATTGACAAATCTTTTTTTTGTTCCCCAAAAGAGACTCCCTTTACTCTTGCTAAAAAATAAAAATATTAACATATCCCCTAGGATGTTCTCTTTTTTCAAAATGGATTAGTATGTTTTATGTATTTCATTATTGCTTACATACATAAGTTGTAGGCCATGGATTTATCAACAACCTAGCACTCTTTTATGAGGATAATTATGAAAACTTATTATACCAGACATATCCACTTGACAAAAGACTGGATGAATTTGCTTACCCAGACTTTCCTTAAGTTTCCCTAGACCACTAAGACCACATTTGTGTGCAGCTAAATACCCTATAGCCAGTTGAAAGTATTCATGTACTTGTAGATACTCTTCTCTTACTAAGGAAATATGAATAAAGAGTAACTTATGAAGTCAAAATATATTCAGGTTAAAAGGAAAACTGTCCTTACTGAAAATGGCATTTTTCTTTTTTCTTTTTTTCTTTTTTTTTTTTTGGTACCGGGGATCGAACTCACGACCTCACGCTTGCCGGGCAGGCGCTTAAGCCACTGAGCTAAATCCCCGGCCCGAAAATGGCATTTTTCAAAAGAGTAGATTTTATATAATCTCCTTACAGTTTCTTTTTTTAATAGTGTATATAATTTAATAAACTTAGCCCTATAATATCCATTACCAAAAAGCATAAGGAAATAGCTTCTAAGCTTCCTAATATAGGATGTACATGTCTTTTTTAAGCTTTTAGAATATTTGAAAGTAAAGCTTGGTTTCGTGGTCAGAAAGGCTGTTGGTTATGTAATGTCAGCATGATGGATTCATCTGAAAGATGCTTCTTTTTCTGGTGAAGTCGTTCATGGTCCAGCCTCAGATTAAGATTGTTTTTTTAATAGCAATGGAGCTCAGGAAAAAAGGATTAGTCCTTAAAGAAACTATTTTTGGCACCTAAGGAGGAAACTGTGAAGTGGATATATTTGTATAGTAATAAAATGAATTATAAATGGTAAAATAGTATCAGTAATTTGTACTTATTTCCTACAGGCTATGCATTGGATCCTTCATTAGATAATCATCAAGTGTCTGCTAAATACATTGGTTCTGTAGAAGAAGCTGAAAAAAATCAAGGTAATTTATTTTATTTTATTTTTTTCCCCATCCTAGTAAGGTAATTTATTTTAAATGTATCTCATATATACATATAATTGCTTAATATTAATGACTTGCACAATTAGTATTTTATTGAGTCCTCAATTTTTTAAAAACTGACAATAGAGTGGTACAGTTTAAAGCAATATGGTTTAGAACTTAGTTTAGAACTTGCTTTTGCCATTACTGGCAGTGTATCTTGTGAAGGTAGAGGTGCATACCTCTGTGGAGTACTCAGCACCATGCCAACCCTGTAGAAATCACTGAATAAGTTATAATTTAATGTATAGATAATTTGGGCAGTGATTTTCTCAACATTCATATCAAGATATCATTACATTTTAATAGAACAGAAAAATTTTATTTTGTGCATCTATGACAGTTGTCTTTGAAGGATCATTTGATGACTGAATTTGAGTATGTTCTAAAATAACATTTGTGTTCATAGTCACCGTGTACTTACTGTTAAAAAACAAAGAGTCATACTGTATGCTAACCTGTTACAAAGCTCATCTGGCCACTGGAATCTACTTTAAAAGTCACTTTTTAAAAAGAATGTGCTAGTTGCCCAGGAACATATCTGTTTATTAAGATAGATGATCAAGCTGCCTTTTGTGAATGAGCTAGATTCTTGTTAAAATAGGATTTTAGCATGCTTCAGGTATAACACACAGTCTAAAGGAAACTGGTTTGAATTAAATAGATAGATCTTTTTCCTTTAAATTAGATTTCCTTGAGCTATTTGTATATGTATGTACATCCTTAACTTCTGACTGTGACTTCCATAAACCTTCATTTTTCCAGTTTAATGGCTCTTCACAGAGTGCCACCTCCTTTAGATCAAAACAAAACTCAAGAGACTTCCTCCTCATTTCTTTTTACTGTAAAAACTGACGATTAGAGTTCAAGTTTAGCTTCTGATTATGTAAAAGAAATTCAAGATTCTTATGAAATCTTGTTTAATTTATATGGGTGAATTATATGGGAAGTAAAGATAACTATTTACTGTAATTCCATTTTTAAATGACTATAGTTTATTCTTGGTTTCAAAGATAGCTACCTCATTATTTAACAATATTGAGTTGCTGAGTTTCTTTCAAACTGTCAAAAGTCGACTGGCACAGGCTTTTGATTCATTAAAGAGGCTATAGATCATTGTAGGATTACATGTATCTTTAATATATTCAAATTCAGTGATGCTTCCTCCCTTAGAAGGTTAAAAACCTTTCTGTACAGTATGGCTTGGTGTATAGGCAAATTCACGTTGATTTATTTTTGTTTTTGGTCACTTAATCACCTTTCTTTAAATGTAGACATATTTGTCATTTCTTTGTGATATTGTTAATATAGGCTTAACTGTATTTGAAACTGGTCAGAAGAAAACAGAAAAGAGGAAAAAGTTCAAAGAAAATGATGCATCTAATATTGATGGTTTCTTGGGGCCATGGGCAAAATATGTGGATGAAAAAGATGTAGCCAAACCTTCGGAGGTAAGCTTTGATGTTTTTTATTTTCAATTCAGGTATGCACTAGGTCTCTGAAGTGTATGTCCATTAATAAACTTGAGATTTCCGTAGGGAACCAATGACTAATCAAAACTTCTCTGTCTTCATTGATTGAGAAAACACAATAAAAATTTTTTTTCTTACAATATTGGTACTTCTCTTTGTCTGCTTTATTTTATACTATACTTTTTAATTAAAATAGAATATTGAACAATTTTTAATAAAAATCACCTTAACAATGCTCTTAAGCACGATTGCTATTCTTCTGAAACCAGACATTCAAATAACTAGAGAATCAAGACTTTCTATCAAGAGTGAAATTGATGGATCTCAGTAATTTATTTTAAAATCTTAAATTTTATCTTTATGTTTTTAATAATATTATAAATTTTACAAAATAAAACTACAGAATTCTTCCTTTCCCCATCTTCATAATCCCACTGTCTCTGTTGGCCATAGACTGAATCTATTATGTGTTTAATGCCGTTTTGTAACCTGCAGAAGAGATAATCATCTTCGTTTGTGGAAGAGTTGAGCTGCTGTGTTGGGAAACATACTTGTAGCTTTTGCTTCCCAAAGATGTAGACCTCATTATAAAGAATTTATAACCAGCTTTGGACATGATGAGGTTCTTGAACGTTCGTTCATTTTTAAATTCACTCTTTCATTTCCTTAGGAAGAGCAAAAAGAGTTGGATGAAATCACAGCAAAGAGGCAGAAAAAAGGCAAACAGGAAGAAGAGAAGCCTGGGGAGGAGAAGACAATCTTACATGGTAATATGTGTTTACTGTTTCTTCATTCTCATGAATACTTCATGGTCACTGTTCTCTGCACCTGTAATACCAACTACCCTTACTGTCAGGTGCTTTAGAATCATTGTATTCAGTATAACTGTGTTGAACAATTTGTATCCAAAGAAGTCCCAAGACAGACTTCTTACTAGAAAAAGTAGCATGGTTAATGTTTGCTACAGATAATTCTTTTTGAAGTGTTAGTGAGTTTTTAAAAGTCATAAAGAAGAAATTTAAATGGTCTGTAATCTGTCCTTTCCTAAGATAAAATTAAGTCTTTTGTTACATTAACAGTGCTTCAGTCACTTAACTGAACCAAAGCCAATATTCAGTTCCTATCACAGTTTGTAACTATTGCTAACTTAAATTTTAAAAGAACAAACTTTGTTTTCCATGTAAGTAAATTGAAGGTTACTTCTCTCCTATCTTGATTTATGGGAAAAAATACATACATGCTTATTTACCAATAATTAGTCACATAGGAAATTATACAGTGATTTTCTAAAACTGTAAAGAGTAATTCAACAATGATAGTGTTACTATCTTATGGGTTTGTTTCTAAACCTTTAATTCTTTTTTAAGTTTACTTAATTTTATTGGTACAATCTAGGTATATGTAAAGATGACATTCGTTACAGGGAATTTATATCTATATGATCAGATATTAGATTTTAGGAGGCTGTATTTGGTTCTCAAGCTTCGTTTTTATGTTCAAGGAGTTTTGTTTAGTACTGTGGTGCTTACAACCAAAATAGCAATAACACAAAGTCTTTATTACGTACCCAGTCTGTGTCACACATGCTGGTAAGTGCTTTCTGTGCAGTACGTCATCTGTACCTGTGACTTACCCAGGCCAAATGTGGCAGCCCTGTAGTCCTGGTATTCTGGAATGCTAAGGCAAGGATCGCAAATATGAACCCAACCTGGGCAATTTAACAGCTTAAACCCTTTCTCAAAATAAAAAATGGACTGAGGATGTAGTTGGTCTGAAGGCCCTGGGTTCAGTACCAGTGCCAGACAGAAAAGAGGGAAAGGGGACATGGAAAAGAGGAATGCAGAGGAACCAGAAGGGAGTAAAAGTGGAGAAAAAGACAGTTTTTTGGTTTTTTTTTTTAACTTCTTTCTTGTCCTGTTTTGTTCTTGCCTCTTCACTAGTGACTCATCCAAGACCCAAATATTATCATTTGTTACCTCACTGTAATTATACTGCAGTGAGGTCTGTATTACATCACTAAAATGTGTGACTGAGTGGAAAAAGCATTATCTTTTCTTATCTTGAAGGTCTAATACTCTGTGAGTATTTAGGAAGTCCAGAATACTACCTCTAATTGTAAATAATTGCAAGTATTTCAGGCAGCTAGATTTTAGCTAACTCAATCTTGACACCATCATAAGAATGTTATTACCTAAGCCTTAATATAGACAGCCCCATGAGTGAAATAATTGTTTGCGTTTTTAACATACAGATTTCATAACTATGTTTGTATTTGTTTATTACTTTCTTTCTCATTTTTGTTTCAGTTAAAGAAATGTATGACTATCAAGGCAGGTCCTATCTTCACATACCTCAAGATGTTGGTGTTAATCTACGGTCCTCTGTACCACCTGAGAAATGTTATCTTCCCAAAAAACAAATTCATGTGTGGTCTGGACACACAAAGGTAAGCAAATTGGTTGTTTCTGCTAATAGTAAGGTTGTAACAGTGAAGCCAGTGTAGAGTTTCAGCTATTGATGGGAATAGTGTTTCTGATAAAGATGTAGGGATGTCAGGACAGATCAGGGAAGTCAGAGTACAGATAACCTCAGTGACAAGGCTTTTGTGTCAGTCAATTAACCAGTCAGTCTCCAAGACCACCTGGATTGACCCTGACATCAGCCCCCTTACTGTAGCCCAATCCTTTCCCCACAAGGTGCTACCCCCAGTCTGCTTTCACAGGAGCACCAAGTCAGCAAGTGACAGGCTATTGCTAGCACCTGGTGTCTTGCTTAGCCTCAGCAACGCTGTTTGGTTCTTGGGATTATCACATTTCAGACATAGTGTTCCTGGTTATAATCCAAGGTACTATTTAAATTAATACAGAGACATCAAAACTTTTGATACTGATATTCTTGGTCATCTAGACTATTTTAACTGTTATTTTCCAGCTTTTCACAAAGAGCAAAGGGATTATGTAAAAAAAAAAAAAAATGTGGGGTATTAGCGGTTTGATTCACTCTGGTCTGCCTTGGGTGAGGAAGCCACTATTCAAGGTTAAAATTAAAATCTTCAGAAGCTCAGAAGGTTATTCTGGGCCATGCGAAGTAGCAAATTTGGTTGCTTAAAATACACTGTTTTTTTGTTCCTACATTTCTAGCTATTATTTTAAGTCCTTCAGGCTGGTAACTTATGCTTTTTCACAGGGTGTCAGCGCAGTAAGATTGTTTCCCCTCTCTGGCCATTTATTGCTGTCTTGTTCCATGGACTGTAAAATTAAGGTGAGTTTCAGCCACAGAAGGAGAGTACTGTACTGCAAAGCTATTACTTTTGTTAAATCTGTTCCATTATTTATAAATATTTTTGGGTATGTCAGGCAATTAAAGGCTAATTATTTTCTCTTAGGCCCTATGAATTGCTGAACTGTTTTCGCAGACTTGTAGATTCAAATACAGCTCTGTGGTCCAGTTGGTGAGGCTCTTTAAAGCTTGGGCAACTGATGAGAATGTAATCCAATCACCTTGGCACTAAACACATAAATACTTAATCACTAATCATGCATTTTTTAATAGAGATTTTGCGTATGTGACTGCGTTCATTTGTTTTTCAGATTCATAGGCAGTAGAGAGACCATGATAGAAATCCCAGTTTTTGAAAATAGGCAATGTAATTCATCCTTTTCCTTGCAAATACTTAGTAGACTTCGGAGAGGAGAAATGCTCCCATTCCTGCTCCCACTTTGCATAGCCTCAGGAAACTCCACCTCTGTGGAGTTATTTAGTGTGGCTATTTAGTGTGATTAAAACAAAACACAACAAAACACCAATGCATGTCAACTCAAATATATGGAAACTTTGAAAAAACCCTCAAATCTGAAAAGATAGTTGTTATTATGTCTTCGCTGTGTCCAAATCATTTGCAGTGTTTTAAGTACCAGCACTGTAGTGCTCTTATGGCTTGAGAGATTGAATCATTAGTGTCATTTTAAAATAATTCATGAATATTAACAATATATAAAGGCAACGTCTTTTGATGAGAGTGGCCATTTAGATATTTGTCTCTAATAGAAAGTTTGTCTCTAAAATTTATAGCAAAGAATTGTTATTTCCTTTAACTTTCACTTCATATTACTCCATAATATGATCATCTCTTTGACTAAAAAATGATAGAATTCAAGTTAGTTCATCCCTATAAACATTGTTAGGAACTTATTAGGTACAGGGGCTTGAAGATAAAGAATTAGGAAAGTACATTCCCTATCCATACAGCAATCATTTCGTTCTGATATAAATGATTGATTAGTATAGAAGCAAACACAGGTGTAGGTATTCTGGCTTCAGAAAGGAAGCATACCTCAGGAGGGTTAAATAAAGAGAGAAGGAATAGAATTTGGGAAGAGTGAATAGAATGAATCTGCATGGTATGTGCTGAAAAATACAACAGTTTTATGGTTGCTAAAGCATAAAATTTAAGAGACAAAGAATAATTATAGCCTTCGGCAGGGGACCAGGCCTCAGAGGCCCTTGCCTGTCATACTGCAGGGACTGAGACTTTATCCAGTTGGCCCTGGGTGGCCAAGAAATGCTATTTTCAAGCACTAGCAGCATTGTGAAGGATTGGATTTGAGGTAGGCAAGAATAAAGCTAGCTTTGAAGCTTCATATTTGTCTACTTTAGAAATGATTAGAATTATGAGCCTGTTATTTTAATCTAGGTAATTATTTTCTTCTAGAACATTTATTACTTCAGAAAAACACTCCCCCAAAAAACCTTTCAGTATCAAAGTATTATACACATGTCAGTTTTAATAGCATTTAATTCCTTTTAAAGGTAGTTTATAGTATTATAAAAGCAGAAACTTTTTAGCACAGAAAATATAGAAAAAGACCAATAAGAAAATGAGCACACCTGGATTAACTCCACATATAGTTATCTGGATATTTTAATACAAATATCTTTGATCACTTTTGATGTAAAAATCTTTAAAGCTCTTTAGTTGTAGGGGTATGTTATACGTATGCATGTCTTCCAAGTGGTAAAACACAAACTGACAGGACTGTGCAACGTTTATTAATTAGATCTCCTGTACACACACAGATATGCAGATATACCTTCAGCACATGCCTATTATTGCTTAGCATGCATAATAAGCCCCTGCACCAAAACTAATTTTTAAACGTTAAACCATCTTTTTTCTCCAGCTATGGGAGGTTTATGGAGACCGGCGCTGTCTACGGACGTTTATTGGTAATACTTCTTTTCCTTGGCTATAAATCTGTTTGGAAAGACTTTAATGTAAAATGACATTATAGACAGTAATTTTACTGCACTGATATGAAACAAAATGTTTATAGACTTGAGGTGACCCTGAAAAAAGGAGTAAGTCTCCTCAGATGGACAAAGAGAACTTGAAAATAAGAGCTACAAAAGTAGTATGAGAAAGCATGCTGCTTTGGGAAATCTCATATAATGCAGAATTGTGGGAGACAGGTAAGAGACAAAAGTGGAGGAAAGTAATGGAAAGGGAACAAGATAGAGGATCATATATGTCATTCATAGAATTGAGACTTTATCCTAAGGAGCCATCGAACAACTCAGCAAAATAGCATGATTGAAAGTTTACAAAGACCATATGGCAATCTGGAGAATACCTTGATAGAGCAAGAAAAGAGGACAAAAAGAAGTGAATTGTACAATTATGTCATTGTTTGGAGTAAAAGGCACGAGAATCTGAACCAAACCAACAGAAGTAGAGAAGGAAAGAACTGCTGAAGAGTTGAATCGATGGGATTTAGTGATGGTGGTGAATGTGAGAAGTAGGAATCTAAGATGACTCCTGAGTGGAGAGAAGAGTGTAGTATTCACCAAGGGGCGGGGCAGGAAGGGAGAATGACGTTTAGACCATTGCACCTGCGCTGCCAGTGGGATGTGGACATGAAAATTTCCAGTGAGCAACAGCCAGGTGTTGAGCTTTAAAGCAAGGGTAAGAGTTGGCAGCCGAGGCATGAAACTATCAGACTGAGGCAGCTTGAAGAAGAGGGCCAAAGCGAAGTTAGCTGTGTGACATGAGAAAGGTTCGTTGTCTGTCATTTCATACAAAGGCCAGTTATCCGAGTTCAACTGTACCATAGTGAGACTCTGTAAGTCACAGTGGCTGTTTTTAGATTAAAGTGGGAGTCTGTTCAGCTGTGCATTAAGGCTTGAGGGCCTCCAGTTGAATAAATACTATCCAAGATGTCACGAAGACTGAAGGAAGACATATGGAAAGGCTGTGTCTGGGGACAGAATGTTTCTGTCAGATAGAGTGGGTTTGGTCCCCATCTGCCTCTAGGATAGCAGAGCACTTTTCAGTGGAAAGTTGAAATTCTGCTCCTGAGAGGAGGATGGCAGCCCTGTGGGAAGGAATACCTCGTTGCCATGGCACATGCAGTCTCACCAGAGTTTGGCATTGGTGGCAGTGATGATTCATGCTGCTTGTGGTCAACAATTTGTGCCACCTGCATTTTGTGTGTGGCTTGATCGTGGTGGGGGGGGTGGCAAGTGGGAAACTTTCTGCTTTTGTTTGCACTTGTAACATTCAAAAGAGTTGATGGATCAGGCAAGGTTGATTTCAAATGAAAGCATCATCAGTATCTTAAAATTCGTCTGTTGTCAAAATGTCACCTTAAAAGCTGGTATTTTCAAAAGGCATAATCTCTGAGATTCTAAACCAGTTTCTGTGAAGATTGATAATGTGATTACAAAAATAATTATTGAACAAGGGCTATAGTTTCCTGCAGTTAAGTTTTAGGTGACTTTGTTTTCACTTCCAGCCTAGTGAACAATCAGAGAGTGACTCTCATCATTTCTTCATTAGCAATAATTCATTTATTATGTTTCTGTAAATTCTTGGCTGTTTAGTCATCACTTGTCAGTGCTCCATAGTAAGACACTGACATGACAGTTTTTTTAAAATCAGACCTTTTCTCTTTATTCTTACTGAAATATGCATCAGAATCACTTGAGCATCTTGAAGGAGAGAACCACCCACACTATAACCCACGCGTAACAGACTGAAACAGTAAATTAAAAGATGGAGTTCCAGTGATCCTCACTTAAGCCTTCCTTGAGACCACTCTTTAATGCTGTTCCTCTTTAGGGTATTTATGAAGATGCAGTACTTCATTTCACTGCCATTTCTGTTTCCTTTGCCTTTAGGTCACAGTAAGGCTGTTAGGGACATCTGCTTCAACACTGCAGGAACCCAGTTTCTCAGCGCGGCCTATGACAGGTATCTTAAACTCTGGGACACTGAGACAGGTGAGAGTGCAGTAATAAATAGCAAAGTTAGCACTTACATTTGAACAGTATGAGTGGCCTTCTGTGGCAAAATGGTATGTCCTCTAACTTTGGATTCTGACCCCATTATTGTCAACTAATATCACAAATGTGTATAGAGAATGGAAACTCAGCAATATCAGCAACTTTCACTGTGAAACTTTGTCCCATATTTGCACTATTACATTGATTCCATCAGTATTTTGTGGCTAGTATAATTTTCTGTTATGATAAAAGCTATTTTTATCATACTGAATTTTAAGGGTGATGAGAATACAGGTAACTAATGTGTACCAGCTGGCATTATGCTAGGCATTTATATGTAGTGTGTCATTCAGTCTTTATCTGTTCCTGTAATTGATGTACCATCATTACATAATAGATAAGAAACTAAGACATAAAGGTAAGTTTCCAGAGTCACAGGCAGAGTTGAGTTCAGCCCGCGGTCTCCAGTGTTGAAGCCTGTGCTTTCAGCTCGTCAGCCGCTCAGTTCTCACTGTGCTCAGTTCTAACCGTACAGCTATCATTTGAGGAGCTTGAGAATCGCTAAGGTGGGGTCCTTATGCGGTTGGTCCAAGCTGTGGACAGTGTTATTCTGTATACAGCCAAGGCTGAGTACCCCCCACCCCAAGGCTCTTTTAAAAATCAAAATATAGTATGTGTAAAGTGTATAAAATTCATAAACATTCAGCAATCTTTTTAAATAAGCGTATGTTTGAACTTGTTTTAAATACAGAATGATCAAGACCTAGAACATTTTAGTCACTCAGTATGGTTTCTTATATACCCTTTTCCAGTCTGTTCCCTGTGATCGTAGTAGCTACTCTGTCACTACTGATTGGTTCATTTTGCCTCTTTTGGACTTCTTACATATAGAATCATATCATATTTTCTCTTTTGTTTCTTGCTCCTTTCACTCAGTTAATATGAGAGACACTTATGAGGTTTGTGCCTCTTTTTTATTGTTTCAAATATTGCTGTTATGAATGAAATTATAATTACCTGTTCAACATTTGGTAGTACAGATTAACTTTTGAAAAATTATTTTTAATCATTAAAAATCTGTGAGAAGAAACAGTGTAAGATGCTCTTATATTTTATTAAACACATGACCACTAGCTCTTAAGGCCACTGTCATCCCTAAGAGGTCTGATTTATTTTTGTTTAATTTGAATCTTCGTTTTTAGGACAGTGTATATCAAGATTCACAAACCGAAAAGTTCCCTATTGTGTCAAATTTAACCCTGATGAAGATAAACAGAATCTCTTTGTGGCTGGGATGTCTGATAAAAAGATTGTGCAAGTGAGTCTTTTTGCATTATTTTTATTAAGATTCCTGAGCTTTGTGTTATAACAGGGAATGGAGGGCAAAATGTTAACTCATTTAATGTTTGTTGTGTTTAGGGATTCCTGATGCTCTATACTTAGTAAAATGTAGTCAATTCATAAAAATGTCCGAGATCTTTTCCCTGTGTTTTCCAGAAAAACATCTTCATTGGCTTTCATAAACCTGTTCCACTTGTGTCTTTATGTCTTGTCTGCTGCACAGTGGGACATTCGAAGTGGAGAAATTGTTCAGGAGTATGATCGACATTTGGGAGCTGTCAACACCATTGTGTTTGTTGATGAAAACAGAAGATTTGTGAGTACATCTGATGACAAGAGCCTGAGAGTTTGGGAATGGTAAGTTTCCCTTAGTAGAAAATGTGCTTTATATAAGCAAGCAATTAAAAATTTTTAGCCAGGGTTGGGGATTTAGCTCAGGGGCGTAAGCGCCTGCCTGGCAAGCACAAGGTTGTGAGTTTGATCCCTGATACCAAAAAAAAAAAAATTGTAGCCAAAGAAAAAGGCTAATAATATGCAACCATTTGAATATTTTTGCAACTATGATCCTCTGTAGCCAATTAAATTGTTTTAATTTTTTAAGTAACCACAATTTGGAAATGAAAGCTAGCAGACTATCTTCATGACCTTTAGATAATCTTTTCAGAGGCTGTTTCTTTTGAGGTGCTTTTATTACCGTGATGATAAATACTGTCCTGTGGTATCTTCCATGCTTCATATCTTACTCATCTTTGCAGAATGACTGGCAAGCAGACTCTCCAAGTTCTGCTTTATGTTATGTAAGGACTGAGCATAAGATCCTAGTCTCAAAACAAACCCAGGGAAATGCTGATGTACCATTTTTTTTAATGTCTGTTTTATGATTATTCATTACTTAAAGTTGCCCCATATCAACACACTTGTACAAATGTTTTGCTTATAGAATACCATCATAATGGTTAATTGCTTTTTTAGGGGAAAAAAATCATTTTTATAAAATCAAGAAATACTAAAGCTAGTTTTATTAAGTATCGTAGGTCATATTCTATAATTTAGTTGCAAACAAAGACACTATGATTTTTTTGTTACAACAAATGTGTGGTTGGAACTCAGCTGGTTTTTATATTCAGTTATGAAGCACAGCTCAACTATGGTTATAGCCTTGCAAGGACTAGAATGTACTTCATACCACCCCCAGAAATTGTTACGCTTTAGGAAAAAGTGGGCAGCCTGGAGTCACAGCTAATGGTTTCCTCTTCAAACCAAATCCCTTTGGGCAGCTGAGCAGGCCTTAACCATTGTCAGGACAGTTTAGATAATTAAAGCTTTAAAGTAAACTGTACTTACTTCTATGCTTACACTACCACCAAGCCTTCAGATTACTCCCAACTGTTACAGTAGCCTTTTTTTACTATTATTACTATTTTAAAGAGAAAACAAAAAAAAGAAACATACAAAACAACAAAAACCAAAACAATAGTGATACAGGATTTCAAGACAAGATGATAGGAATTTAACAACGGTTTTATATTGCATATTGTTATGTTCAAAAGAGTTGCTCAGATTACCAGATACAGGCAGTCTTAATACATGAGATATGATCCAAAGTACAGCGAATGTGTAATTTTTTAAAAATATATTGTAGTAAAAGACATATTGCCACCAGTCCCTCTCAAAATATTCTCCCTGGCATTGAAGACACTCATGTCTGCATTCATGCCACTTTGTCAAGCATTCTGGGCTCTTTTGTGAGCATTTTTAGTTGTGCTGTCATGGCTGCATTACTGTCCTGAGTTGATTCAAAACGTGTACTTTGGACTTTAGGGAAAAGTCAAAAGTCACACAGTTCTAGATCTAGTCAAGAAAGGACACAGCTTAATGTTTATTTGACAGAATTTGGCTTAAACATTTTGAGTCAATTCGGGACTTCAAGATAGCCGTGACTGTACAACTAAAGACACTCATGAAAGAGGACTTCAGAACTGCTTCAGAAAGTGGCAAGAACAAGGGAATAGTGAGTTTAAAGTGAGGAAGGGGAATCAATGACATGTGTTATTTACCGTAGTAAATTTTTTAACTTAAACATTTAGCATATATTTTGTTCATACTTTGTATAGTATCATCCTAAAGGTTTATGGTTCAAGAACTGCCCTATAAGTAAAACCTTTCTTGCTTCAAAATGTTTTCTTACAGAGAATCTGATATGAAAAATGCATTTTATATAAACCACCTTAGATCATTTGCACAGTGCTTTCTTAATTATTATGTATACACGTTTTGTTTTATATATATTACCAGTTTAATTATGCCCAAACATAAAACTGTTTCTACCTTCAGGTGATATTTTAGCTCCATTTTAAAATGTAGAATCAATGTAAAATAAGTTGATAAGTTTTTAAATTACGTACTGGTTACAGAGTTTAAGAATGTTTGTATTTTCTAAAGTAGAATATTGGCCAGCTAAATGCTTTTCTCTCTTAGATCTCATATTCCTAAAAGGTCATAATTCTGGTTTGCGTTTTTTGGGGGGTTTTGGGGGGGTTATTTTTGGTGGGGGGTTGTTTATTTGGCCTTTTGAGACAGGGTCTCGCTATGCATTTCAGGCTGGCCTAGAGCTCACTTTGTAGACCAGGCTGGTCTGAATCTTGCAGCAGTCCTCCTGCCTCGGCCTCCCACACGCTGGGATTATAGGCCTGAGCTCCATTACCATGCCTGGCTCCATAATACTGCTTTGTTACAAATCATGATACCCTTTAGATTTCCCTTTACCCTTACTGGCCAAAGTCATCACCATTGTATCAGTGTTTACTTGAGAAACCGATATAACACAAGATACTCAAATATGTGAGAAACTACAAGATTGGTTTATAATGACCACCCACAGAAGAAAAGTGCAGAGGGTCCAGTCGGAGGCCTGGAGCTCACTGCAGTGTCCAGTGCGAGTCCATGTCAGGAGGTCGATGGCACTGCAGTGGAAGACTGAAGAGTCTGCTCTGGAAGCCAGGGGGAGACATTCTAGGTGAAGGTGAAGACTGGAGCTCCTCCGAAGAAGCAGAGGCAGGCGGATCCATCCTGCTTCGTTTCCCCGTTACACCATGCAGGCCACACGCTGCCCTAGGGTGTGGAACTGCCGAGCCACTTTAGTTGAGCTTCTTACTCAAGTTGACACAGCCAGTCAACCGTCACAGCTGCTGGAATCACTAATGACATTACATTTATGAAGTCCTTTATACATGCCAATCTGTGCTGAGCATTTGTACATGAACTCTTTGACTTACTCTGCAAAACAGTGTTATGAGTTGTTATTCCCATTTTTTATATAAGGGTACTAACTAACTAGATTTAAGTAATTTGCCTAAGGTTATATAGGACACAAAAGGGCCAAAATTTAAACTCGGGTCAAATGATTCCAAAACTTGAGTTCTTGACTGTTGCTAGATAGATGAGTGAGCAAACTGAAAATGTAACTTGTATCTGGTTTGATCTGTGAAAAAGCAGTAAATGTAAGGATCAGTTTTTGTACAAAGGAAAGTAGGAAGCAAAACCAGCTCGTTATCCCCAGAAATTACAAGTGATCCTGGCAGCTTGCGGACAAGGGAGTCCCTAACCACCCCGAAGTGAGGGCTGACCCCACTGCAGGGAAATTATCAGCATAGGGGCCTCCAGATGAGTGGTGTTTGCTGAACTTCGTGCTCTATACCTGCTTTGACTGGCAATGATATAGGAAACAAACCTAAGGAAACTTGACTTTCTGAAACAGACTGCAGTACAAACTAAGACAGTTGTGTAGTACTGAAGGAGAGTTGGAGGTTATATTAATCAGCAGCTGTGATATTTTAATCACTTAATGCATGAAATGTAGACATGTTTTCTCACAAAGATATTCATTTTAGTAAAATAATATTAAATTGAAATTTTATGCAGGCTGACAAATATTAGTTTTTTTCTTTTTAAAATTTCATAGACCTGTGTTAATTTCTTTTATGAGTTCATTTCCATATTGTTTTTAGCTTATTCTACTGAATTACAGAACCTAATTAGAAAATAGTGTTTTCAAATTTAACTATGTATGCCTGCAAACATTTTTACTAGAAATAATGAAATCCATGGGATAGTTCAGCTTCAGTTCTTATTCCAGAGCTTGTTGTACCAAGACTTCTTGAAGTAAGGGTTCATGTGAACTTTTAGTCCATGTGTGGTACAACATTGATTAACGTGAACTTGCACTGTGGTTAATTAAGAAAATGCTCTTATGTTTCAATCCATATTATAAAATTACTAGCCCACTAACAAATAATATGAGAAAAAAACATGAAGCATTTTTAGATTGAAGCTTTTTTTAGTAGATTTGGGTCATTGTGAATGTCAGTTCTTACTGCTTTTTAGAGCGTAAAGGGTTGGAGATCTGACAAATGTTATTTCCATGGTTGTATGTGAAATTATTTTCCTCTAGCCAAACCTTTTCTCTAGTCATTTGTTCCTTCTTCTGGATGGCTGGATAAATGGACAGAGAAAATTCTTACATGAAGCAAATATTTATTATTTTCTAATTAATGACATTATTGGAATTTGAACCACAGCTTGAAACTGAAATTGCTGCTTCATATTCCACTATTCCTCAGATTACATCTCCCACACATAACTGTAAAAAACACTGCTAGTCTCAAGAGAAGCAATAAGATTAAAATTCCTTTCTGAATTACTGAATTTTTACAATGCAGAATTAAAAAATAAAAATACACTTTGAATTTTTGAGGGCTATCAATGTGACCAGTTTTGCATTTTTGTTTTGTTTAATCCTGTGTATTACTCACATGAGTTTTGTTTTTAATGCTTTTTCTCCTGTACTGTACATGTTTAAATGCATTATATATACAGCAGAAATAGTCTAGATACCAAGTACTTAACCTCTGTGTCCTTGATCATTTTGAGATGGCCTAAAACCATACAGAAATCCCTACAGCTCTGCGGGTATCAAGGGTGTTTTAGCATTCTCAGCTGCTCACACACCAGTGTGTTAAGGTTGATCAGCATGTAAAATAACATTGCCCTTAGGCTCATTAAAATGACTCATTCTGCCCACCGCAGTACGGTTTTTTGTTGAGACAGGATCTTGATATGTAGTCCAGGGTGGCTTAGAACTCACTCTGTAGCCCAAGCTGGCCTCTCACTCATGGTGATCCTTCTTTTTTTTTTTTTTTTTTGGTACCAGGGATTGAACTCATGACCTCACACTTGCCAGGCAGCCACTTATGCCACTGAGCTAAATTCCTGGCCCGCGGTATGGTTGTTTAACTTTTTATTAGTACACGTTGACAAATGAAACAAATAGGCACTTCTCAGAAGAAGTAAAAATGGCCAATAAGGGCCTGGGATTTAGCTCAGTGGCCTAAGTGCCTGCCTGGGAAGCGTAAGGTTGTGAGTTCGATCCCTGGTACCAAAAAAAAAAAAAAAAAAAAAAAAAAAAAAAAAAAAAAAAAAAAAAAAAAAGCCAATAAATACATAAAAAATGTTTAGCATGTCTGTCCATTAGAGAAATGCAAGTTAAAACAACACTGAAATTCTATTCAGAAAGGATGGCTGTCATCAAGAAAGCAATATAACAAAGGCTAGGGAGGCTGTGGGGAAAAAACCCTCTTACACTGTTGATGGGAATGTAAACTGGTGACTGCTATGGAAATCAGTATGGAGATTCCTCATAAAACTAAAAATAGAAGGAAAAACACACTAAAAATAGAAATTCCATTGACCCCACCATTGACCTTTTAGGTGTCTTCCCAAAAGAGTTGTAGACATCGTACTTGTATACCCGTGTTTATAGCAGCACAATTCATAGCACCTGAATCTTGGAAGTGGCCTGTATGTCCACCAACAGATGAATTGATAAAGAAAATAGGGTATTTACACACAGTGAGTACTATCCCATAAAGAAAGAACTTGAGTCATTGAATAAATGTATAATTTATTGAAGTTTGCTTATATTTGGATACTGTTCTTTGTTTCAGAGATAACTCTTCTAAAAGCCCTTGCTAAAATTACTTGTTCTGATCTGCTATTTTAAACTTCTAGGGATATCCCTGTGGATTTCAAGTATATAGCCGAACCTAGTATGCACTCAATGCCTGCAGTAACTTTGTCTCCAAACGGTGAGTCCGTACATAGAATGTGTTCTTCTGCTCATTCCCTTTAGGAAGAGTTGCCACACTACCATGCTTGTAGAAGAAAATCTTTTCAGTATTTTAGAGCTAATGACTGCTTTTCATATGTGAGGCACCTTATCTACTTCTCATTTTCAAAAAATGATAATGATTTGTAGCTAACATTGCCAGAGCATCTTAAGAATCTCATTCTGACAATCAAATGTTTTTGTTTTAATAATTCTGCTTCCAACAAATCAAGTTTAATATATCATTTAGGAAGCTCTTCCAAGGGCATAGGAAATTTTAGTATGATTATGTATGATGAGAACCTTAGCAATTCACTGTAAACGATCTCAGCAAAAGGAAGAGAGAAATCCTTTTAATACTGTTTCCTATGTAATAAGCCACTGTCTTTAGTACAAGCTATCTCGTGCTGCAGACATACTGACAATGTACTGATATAATCAGAGCTCTGCTCAGGGCATTAGAGAGGATGTGTGGTTGAGGAACATAGTCTTGGTAGCTGCCATTAACTTACGTAGCTACCGTACATGTAAAACCATGATGAAGTAACAAGGAAGAGTGTGACCCTCAGCCTGGGCATCTCACAGGCAGACCAGCGACAGGTATCAAATGCCCATCAGTCTTAAGAGCAGCTAAATCGGATCCTGCTTTGATAAGTGCTTTATCATATACTCTGTCCTGGAATATACTTTTCATGTAATGTTTTTAAACTCCTATTACAAATACTGTGCGCTGCCTTGGGTAAAGCCATTTACCAGCTCAGACAGTGTCACCGAGTGTGTGGAATACAAGTAAATACTGTGGTCTGGAGGCTTTGATGTATGTGGGAGGAGAAAAGCATTGTGCCCTTTCAAAACCAGTTAGTATAACTGCATTAATCATATCTTTCTTTAGTTTTATGATAATCCTGTCCTTTCTCACCAGAGTTAAGTTTTATTTCAGTTACCACAGATAGGTCCCTTTCTTCCCATAGTTCTGTTTACTATACTTAATACAAATTAATTTCACCTCCTAACCTTTAATTTAGTCCTGTTAACACTAAACTTGGAATTCCTATATGTTTTTAAAGAAAGAAGCTTTTATATGAAGAGTAGTCAATGATAATAGGATTGTATGAATAGAATCCATTACTTTATATAAAATAACTCTTGCCAGTCACATATTTTGTAACACTTTACAGACTGTATATTAAATTTATTTTCTAGTATTAGAAAGTAGTTGGAAGCAAAAGGAATAATAATGACAGTGAACATACTTAATAGTTTTAAGTTTTTAGTCGCTCTCAAGTGTCTCATTTGTTGACTTTATAGGTAAATGGCTAGCATGCCAATCAATGGATAACCAAATCTTAATTTTTGGAGCACAGAACAGATTCAGACTGAATAAGAAAAAAATTTTTAAGGGCCACATGGTAGCAGGCTATGCTTGTCAAGTGGACTTTTCACCAGACATGAGGTAAGTTTAAATCTTCTCATCTGTTCTCATATCCAAATATTGACAAAAGGATAATTGTATGAAAGTTACATAATATGTCAAAATGCTAGTAAAAGCAAGAACAAGTTATGAAAATTACATTTTGCTTTTCTTTAGATTTTTGCTTTAACTGTATCTCCAGCTATTACATAGGCCTATGCCCTTTAATCACCTAACAAATCACTGTCCATATCACAAATGCTTTAGTTTCTCTTTTCTCAGCAAAGCTAGGAACACTATCATCACTGCATTGCTATGATGGATTGAATACTAGAAAAAATAATTTCATATCACAACACTGTCAGTAATGGTTCTACTATAGCTTATTTATGTTGGAACCTGAAATCTACCTTTTGAATGTTTCTAGGTCACACTGTATTTGTGAAGCCTATAGTCTTACTAAAAATCAAATTCTGCATTCATTCCCCCATTCTTAGTTAAAATATATAGGTAGAAGTAATTCAGAAATCTCTATAGCTTTGTATATTTAGCGCGGCAACTGGGCCTCACATGATGCTGACTCAGACATAGATGGAGTCAAAGGGTATTGAGGCCAGTGAATAATTATGAAGGTGACACAGTAGGCTCTGTCTGCTGGCTGTACTGAAATGAATTCACATACACTATTTGACTGTTCAGAGACTGATGGTGAGGCATTCATTGTGGCCCCAGGGATTCCAGTCTTCCCAATTAAAATAATTTTCTAAGACATGCAGTTCATAAGAAAGTTGTTTGTAGACATTCATGTTATAGACTACTTCATGTTCTCCTTTA
Source organism: Dolichotis patagonum (assembly GCA_004027295.1). Classification (NCBI taxonomy): domain Eukaryota; kingdom Metazoa; phylum Chordata; class Mammalia; order Rodentia; family Caviidae; genus Dolichotis; species Dolichotis patagonum. Next base: position 11,667 of record PVJX010017089.1, on the reverse strand, counting down.
TTTTGAGTATTGTATAGTCTCATTGATTTCTTTTATGTTAAAATGAAGAGAAAACCTGTCACTGTTCTTGATCCACTTTATCATTTTACAGTGTTTTGAATAATTTGACTTTCTTTTGACAGCTATGTGATTTCAGGAGACGGAAATGGAAAATTAAACATTTGGGACTGGAAGACCACCAAACTCTACAGTCGATTTAAAGCTCATGATAAAGTGTGTATAGGTGCAGTGTGGCATCCACATGAAACGTCTAAGGTCATCACATGTGGCTGGGATGGTGTCATTAAACTGTGGGATTAATGAGATTAGTCCTTAAACTATCTAGGATCATTTTTGATCCAATGTCATATTTAACTATTTAATTATTAAATGTGTTGGATGACAACTTGATTTATAGATAATGTTTTCCTTACATGGCCTTACGAAGCTGACTGATTGTTTTTAAAAAAGCTTCATAAATTTGCCTCATATAATGTCACTGACAATTTCATTTTGCTCTTTATGGATGTTATTTATACAGTGAATAAACCATTGACTTTCTATGTGATAAGTATTGTTGAGAGACAGTTTAGATTTAATTCCCATGCATTACCAAAAGGTTCTTTTTTGGTGTCAAAAAAGAATCCCTACTAGATTTGGGATCATTTAGGAAATAATGTAATTCATGACTCAGGAAGGTACCTTATACTTACCTACCTGTTCAATCAGGAGGGCATTAAAGAACAAAGATGATGTAATCCAATACATATTTGAAAGAAGACTAAAACCACTTTCATTACGTTTAGTGGGTCGAGATCTAAACTTTTGACCTTCATGAGTTCCGCTATGTTTTATGACGTGAGTTGTACATTTTTATTTGCAAACCAGCAACATTTTACTGCAACATTCCTTTAAATATTAAACAATATAAAATAAAAATCAGTCAGGAGTTCTTGCCTTTCTTCCTGATCACTATAGACAGGACTTACGTATTTAAGCAAACACTTAACATTATTTTTGAAGGTGGAACTCAAGAGAATGAACCAAGGCTTTGCATTTTATGTTCACCAGCAGTAAGGACCTGGCTACTCTTAAAGAAGTCAGGGTCCCCTGGGTCACTGCTTCAGCAGTGTCACTTCTGAAGTCCTCCTCATAGGAGACAGGTAATGAAGGCATGGTCCAAAATGCCAACTTATAATTTCTTTGAACTCATGTTTTATCTTTAAAATTACACTGGTTTTGATTGTAACACATAAGCAGAATTTTTAAGGCTAGAAAAAAATGTTTTTCTAAATCTAAAAAGAAAAAAATTGACACTACAAGAAGATGGCTGGGGTCTCCCAGTTTGAAAAGCAGTGACCCTGATTTAAAAGGAAAGCAGATTAAAAGCTTCAATTATAAAATTAGGATGGCCTCTTGATTATATTAGCTAAAAGCACTTTAGTTTGACAAGCCACCTCTGTGATAGTAGGTATTATTAGGTGTTTGAATGTGGTTTGAAATAGTTCAGTGCTAAATTAAAGACTGGTTGAGAGCCGCTCTAGAGTGCTGACTTGAGAAGCCAAATGATGTTGAACGTTGGTAACCTACAAGCGTTAAGCTCCACGTCTTAGGTTATCACAGGAGTGCATGCTTCTTGTCTTCAGAGAGCTTCCATTTTTAAGTTACAATTTAAATCCTTGTCAGACAGGCATAGTGGTAAACACCTTGTTAACCCAGCATTCTGAGAAGCAGAGACAGGAGGATCACAAATTTGAGCCAGCAGGGCAACTTAGCAAAATTTTAAAAAGGACTGGGGACATAGCTCACTGCCAGTACCACAAAAAAGGAAGGAGGAGCTGATAAATATGACCAGGCTCTGTAGCCACATATAAATAAATTTCAAAGGAAATAAAAATGGAGATGTACTTGACACACATGCATCCAAAGAAATAGAAGCATACTGCTTAGCTGCTGCCATTTCTTTGTATCTACAGCCAGGAAGAGTGGCAGGTAAGAGGAAAAAATTAAGACCTTTCTTTAGTTCCAGCCACTAGTTTAACAAATGTGAATTAATAAAATGAGATGGGACAAAAAGAATCATACATCTAAACTGTTGTTCAGCATCAGTATTGTTTAAGTTACAAATCATAATTTCTAAATCTGGATTTCTTTTATTGTGTTTTTGACTGTTTCTAAACAAAACAGTGTACATAAAAGTTTTCTGCTTTGAAAATACCCTATTTTTGAATAAAGCATCTTTTATAGAAAGTGTTGAAATGTTTATCATTAATTTCCACACTAAACCATTTGTAGACTTAAATGGAAACTGCTGATTTTTAGAGGTGGGTGTGAAATATGTCATATATTAATTAGTTATTATATGATAAAATACAAGGCAGTACATTCAGGGCATTTAGTGGTACACTAAAGCATGGTTACCCCATTTTAGAACACACAAATGAGTACAATTTCACAGCAAAGAAATTCTTGAGATCTTACTGTTCTGGTTTGAAGTAGTTACCAATTGGCTCCTTTTCCTGACTGCAACCTTTTTGTCACACGCAGTACATATTTCCTTCTTCAGAGTTAGAATAAAAGTGATGCTTAGGTGAAAGATTTACTTCAATAAATATTTAAATATTGAAGCACAAGCTGGAAATATTTTGTGCTCACAATTTTAAAATAATAGGGAAGTAGCATGAGTCTTATTTCTAAGTAGAAATATATAGAGTGGCTCTTGGGGACACACTGAAGACAATGTTTATAAACTGCCTACAAGAGAAATATTGACCATTTACTTTTCTCTTGTTGTTGGAACAAAATAGTCAACACCCAAAATGAAAGCAAGAAAGGTTTACTTAGCTCATTGTTTATGGAGGTGTCAGTCCATAATCAGTTGGCCAAGGCAGGGTGGTGTGGCACCAGGGCAGCACTTCAAGGCAGCAGCCAGAACAAGAAGTGGGGGAGAACAAGCCTCTTTCCTCCCTTAGATTGCAAGCAGGCCACCTCCAGCCCCTGAGGGCTGATATAGCCCTCACAAAATCTCTGTGCCCTCGTCTTACACAGGATGAGGCTGTTTATAAAGTAAGGATCCTGGCTCCCTGCTCAGCCTTTTAGTTAAACTTCTGAATTTCTCAGGTTGACATGGTGTAGCAACCATAACAAACACTTAGATGACTCCAGCAACTCACAGAGGCTTCTAGAAGGTCCACATGAACGGAACTGGCCTCTGTTACTAGGAGTATGCTGCTTACCAAATGTGGAATTCAGGGTACAGCGAATAACTGGGGGAGCACGATGAACTCGGGCATCAGGAAAGGACTGTACAGGGGCGTCCAGATGACAGTGTCCATTAGCACCTGTGGATCTCAGTGTGAGACCTGGGGATACTGACAGATTGGCCCATCGCAGACGCATGTTTCTCACATCGGACATCTCTGAGTAAACTATGGTTAAAATCAATGGTGTGTCGCAGTTTCACTGGCAGCATTCATTCATTCTTAGGGGACTGTAAAAGAATCGCTAGGCAGAATAAGCAAGGTGAGCACCAAGGGGCCTGAGAAGAGATCAGTGGGAAAATGGCTGTTCCAGCGCTTGGCTCAAAATTCATGTTATAAAGTGCTTATTTGCTCAATGAGTAAATATAATGAACAAAAGATTATAATTAAAATAGAGGTATATAAATTAGGTATGACATGTGACATATATGTCTGACATACACTGCTGTTTCTAGGTAGTATAAAAGAAACCCAGCTTAGATAATGCTGATTTAATCCTTTTGGTAAAATGAAACCTGTATCTGAAAGACATTCTCATCATCCCTTCCATTGTACTGGGCCCCCGACACTTTCTTTGGTTCTTTGCCATACAGAAACTTCTTTAACTTTAGGCAGTTTAAAAAAGATACTGAGTCATTTGGTTATGAGGTTAGAACTAAAACTCAAATACCTCTTTAAGTAAAAGAAAGATTTTTTGGCATAAGGTAAAATTTACAAATGGCCCACAGTTGGCTAATACAAAAGCAATTATTACTTAAAAAGCAAATATAAATTCATCTTCAGCAGTAAAGAACAATTATATTAATTGAGCTTGCAGGTGCCATTTGTATTATGATGTACATAGAAAAGTTTAAATGAGGCCTTCGTTTTATTTTATTTTTTTTTGAGGCCTTCATTTTAAAACTGACCAAAATATGAGTCTGGCTTACTGGTTTAATCCAAACTTTGTAAAGTCTAATATTTATAATTAAGAAATTCAAATCTTGGACAGTTTTCACTATACGCTTTTACAACCAAGGCAGAAATGCTTACATAAACAACATTATATATTCATGAGTTCAGTTTTATCCTCAATATAAATATTAGTGGACCTTAAGTCTGTTCATTTTTACTAAGGTAGTTTTTTCTCCCTTTTACTAATAAGGAGGCAAATCAGTGATGCGTTTTATGCTTGGTAATGGTTGGGGGTTGTGTTCGCTGCGGATCCAGCACAATCCTTGTGGGGTCTGACAGACTGAAGCATAGATTTCTGTTCCACCAGCTCCTAGCTGAATATGCTGAATAAACTAACTTTTCAGACCACCCATGAAAACATTACACTTCTTCGTTGCATTATTGAATTAGGAATAATCTACGCAGTGCCTGGCATATTGTAAATAGTAAATCTTGTTTTTGCTTTTTTGTTATATTCTGTTTGTGCTCATTTTATGGTGACTCTGGGGGTGATGGTTATTGCTTTGTCTGTTCCTCCACAGAGTATCTTGTATCCGCCTGTTCTTTACTAGCAAATACCAGTGCTCCAGTAGCTTGGCCCTCCTCTTCTAGCCCATTTCAGGACTTCTCCACAGTGGCTAGTTTTGCCTTCCAGGGGACATTTGCCACTGTCTGCAGGCATTTGGTTGTCACAGTTTGAGGGGTGAGGATGTTGTCCCCCCAGCTAGTGGGTAGAGGTCAGTGACGCTGCTGATGGTCTCACAAGACCCTCCACCCCATCAGAGAATTGTCTGGTCACAATTGGCAATAGTGTGAAGGTTAAGAAACGTCTCCAAGGTAAACATAATCAATTCGAGAGGCAGGGAAACCCTAGCAAACATCAGTTCATCATCATAAATTTCAAACTGCCCAAGAAGGGAATAAGCATACATACAAATGGATAACTATTGAACAGGCTGCCTAGCAGGTGGAGTAGGTGGTTATGGGTGGGTGTGTTTGTGATTTATTCCTCTAACAGTACGTCCCTTCTTCAGATTATACTATGATGAATTTAATGTCCTGTACCACCGATCTGGATTAATTAGTTAACTTGCTTTATACATAGGAGCTTCCAGGAATGCAGTAAGTTTTCCATTCCGTGAATTAAAGATCTTGATACAGGTATGGATACATCTAAAGTTGATCAGACTAGACACTTAAGACTAGTACACTCCACCCTTTAGAGAATATTTACCATATTCATTTTAGTGTGGACATTTTTTATGAAAAAAATCTGTAACTAATCCAAATAGATTGGACTAAAGTTAGATTTAATTTGAAGATGACATCGTACAAACTAAGGGTACGAACCTCTGTAGAGCTTTCAGGGGTCCTTCCGCACATTTAAAGTCTCTGCATCAGTGCTGGTGAACCTTTTAGAATCTGAGTGTCCAACCTGCAACCACAGTTATCCTAAAGAACCAGCACTGCAGCTCAACCTGAGTGCTTCACTCCCGGGGCAATGCTAAGTGACGGCTCCATGTGCCGGTAGTGAGGGCTTTGCACGCCTGCTGTGGGCCCCGGGCCCTCGGCTCATCACAGGTCTGAATACGCTAAGGGGACTGAGCTGCCGCTTCAGATCACACTTGCTGGTCCTCCCAACGCAACAACTTTTATTTGTGCTTTATGAATTTCAAAATCTTTTTTTTTTTTTAAATCCACAACTAATTCAGGAATTCTGTTCTCTCTTGAACTCAAGTGAATGAGAACACCCAGTCTAAGATAAGCTGGTTTATTATTTGAAGAATATTTTTTTTTAAAAATAACCATTACAAGAAACAAAAAGCCAATACTGGGAAAGTCTAAGGGTAGAAGCAAGTTCAGAAAAAACAAAAGAAAAAAAACCAAGAGACGAGATAAAGTACCCAGTATTCTCTTCCTCCAAAAATTGTTTGACCAATATACTTAGTTTTCACAGTTTCAGGATGAAAAAAATGACAGAAATGTACTTAATCAGTTTGTCTTATTTTATACTAATTAACTTGTTCAAAATAGAATTTTTTGAAAAGCATTCATAGGAGCATTTCCAGTCCTATAAACAGAAATCTTTTGAACCATTGAGAACCTACATGTTCTGCTTAATTTTCTTTTAAATACACAAAAAGGATTGGAACCACTGAACCACTGGGGAAGAGACTTTGATTTTCAGGACATAGTCTTATAAATGATGTCAAGTGGCAGTAAAAAAAAAATGTACTTAATGTTTGAAATCTTGTGTTCAAAAAAATAAAGATTTGACAGCGTAAGCAAGTCTGTGGTAGGGATTCATCTTGGAAAGCAGAAGAGGTAGAGGACGCGTTAGTTCTAAAGTAATCAAGGAATTGAAGGCTAAATATGAAAAGAATCTTGAATTGAAGCTGCTGATAGCCTTGTTTTTTAAAACTCAGGTCAGAATCCGGTGTGTCTGAATTCCCAGAAACCAGAATCAGTCATTCTTATAAAGTCACAGTGTGGCTTCAGCAAAGACTGAGAAGGAATTTTGATGTCCTCAGGCTGTAAAGAATGTCACTGATTAGGTAGACAAGCAGAACCTTGAAAGAGACGACTTGGAGTCAGATGAAAGACCCAATCTAAAAACATAGACAATGATCTTAGGAATATCAAGTTAGTAAAAATAGAAGATTTATATAATTTTAATTTTTGTAAATTCATGGACTCTAGGTACATAACGAATTTTAGAGAAAGCTGGGATGAACTGAAGATGTAGCTCCCAATGGTAGTCAAGGAGGACAAACATTCCCACTGCCAAAGGCAAAAAGACAAAGAGCCTGCATCTGGGCAAATGGGAATGACAGAGTTCATCCCTTTAACAAATATTAACTGCCCCATGACACATCAAGTGGCAGGGTACATATCTACAGAAACAACAGCGCAAGACCTGCCTTCAGTCGGTAACAACAGGCCAGTGAGAGGCTGGATGACCGGAACAGTGGACATGTTCAATTCTGCAAAAATATTTCCTTGTGTTTTTGATGAAGTCCTATATCCTATTTCCATCTTGTATTCACCCAACTCAAAGTGTAACAGCTACTAGCATTGAAAATGTCTTTCTTCAGGAAGAGCTGAGGTTTAGACAAATCTTTATAACTGTGAAAAAGCCTGAAATCCTTCTGTTCCAGTTCTTTGAGCAGACTGTACCAGAACCGCACGACGCTGCTTTCGCTGCCGCTGACCTCAAAGCCAGGCCAGTGGAGATGAATCTCAAAGATGAGCTGTCCAATCTGCTCAAGGACGTCTTCCAGAATAAGATTTTCCAAAACTTTCCATTCTGCGCTCTCCAAATCTGCCTTGAGCACATCAATCTGTAACAGCAATGAAATGAAATTAGAAAATTTGATGAACCACTATTACATATACCATCTTCATATAAGAAGTTCATTATAATTGGGATCTTAAATGTTTCCCTGGAAGCTCGTGCATTGAAGGCTTCGTGTCCAACAGCAGAATTCAGAGCTGGGGCCTCAGAGCTAAACCATGGGTACTCGAACCTCACAATGGATTAATCAGTTTATGGATTCATAATCTAATGAGCTATTTCAAGGTGATAGAAACTTTAGGAGATGCTGCCTGATTGAAAGAAGCAGAATCACCGGAAGAGGGATGTCCTTGAAGATTGTATTTGCCCCGGCCCCTCCTCAGTCTCTCTTGATTCCTGGCTGCTGTTCAGGAGCAGCTTACTCTACCGTGTGACACTTTTCCGCACAACAGACCTGAAAACAGCATAGCCACGTGAGCATGGACTGAAACCTTTGAAACTATAAGCAAAATAAATCTCCCTTCCTTTAAGTTGATTTAACTCAGGTATTTTGCCACAGTGGTGGAAATCTGACTAACAAAGAGTTTCACAGTGCTCTCAGGGGAGCAGAATCCTTTAAATTTTGAAGTTGGAGGTTGTTTTCCAGGGTCCCTTAATGACTTGAACTCCCTACATCACTTCATACCAAATGTTAATAATACATAGATAATGAAAGGTCAGGCGGCCATCAAAACAGACCTAAGGCAGGACAACAGGATGAGAGACACTCCTGTGGGAAGGGACAATCCTAATACAGTGACCTCCAGCATTACTGTTCACTGAACTAATCAGAAACGTGTTCTTTCCAATCCTTCGTTTGCACGTGGGCACAGTCAATCAAAAGACACCATTCCTGCGCCTTCATTACATGTAACAAGCAAATGACTTGACAGGAAAGTTTACGTGTGATATGACACCAAGTGAGTACTTGATAGGAGGACTTTCCCAGTACCCTATCTGCATAAAAGAGAGAAAACCCAGGCATTCTGAACACACCGAACCCCTTTCTCTTTTCCACAGGGCCACTGTGAGTCTTTTCACTGGCTCATTCATTCCACAGAACATTCTTCTTTTCTGCCATTTTTCTGTGTGTCTTACTCAATTCTTCTTTCAGGACATCAAGAACTTGGAAAAAACAAATGTCTCACAGGACTCTATCTGGTTACAGATGCTCTTGGTTTCTGCTCAGTGTGAAAGAATGTCCAAGAAGAAGAAACTACAGTGCATGGGTCCATGCCTGCATCTCTCCCCACAATTTGAATGCCACCCTGGAGAATTCACCCATGCCCTGACAGAATGGCAGCCTGCAGAGGGACAGACTGAAGGAGGTTGCTGCCCGCAGGGATCATCTCACAAGTCTCTTAGCCCTCTAGCTCCATCCACAGGGAAAGCATTCTCAGATTTCTGAATATTACACTGTAGAAAAATTACTATTCTTATCCAGTTAACCAGCACTGCAAAATGGAACTTGAAATGTAAGATTTTTTTTCCCTTTAGAGACAAGTGACTTTTCCAAACTTCCTCAAGCCTATGACAAAAAGCTATCCCCACCCCTCCTTAGCTCAAAGAAATGGGCAGAATATACAGATGCTGCCCCAGGAGGCCAGAGCCCAGTTTCCTTCCCACAAGAACGGGGACAATGAGCTGACCATGACTGGATGTGACAAAGCAAGTGGGGGAGCTGTGTTATCTTTCTGTGTTTCCATTCTCCTCTGCTCCTCACTGAAGAACCTTACTCACCTGTACACGGATTTGAGGCAAATGAGCCCCTCTATCCCCTTGGAAATAGCCTTGAATCATCTTTTTTTCTTTTTCACCACAATACTTAGCCTTTTTTTATTTGGTCATTGGCAAGCAAATGTACCGGAGCATGTAAACCTAAGTGGCCAGTAACACTATGATTTATTTTAAAAGTCTAAAGCAGTACAGCTGAAAAAAAGTAACACAGTCCTCTGTTCATTTAATGAACATGTTTATATGCAAGGTGATATGGAATAAAGGGGAAACACGGGATGGTAGAGAACTATTTTGCAATTAATCAAACTATGAGCTCCTTCCAGCTGGCTTTATATAAAATTTATACAGAACACTCATTGCCTTTAGAAAGCAATGAAAATAGGGCTGGGGACATAGCTTAGCCACAAGGGTCTAGCATGCAGGAAGCTCTGGGTTAATTCCCAGCACCACACACAGAAAGAGAGGGAGGAAGTAGAAAGGAGGGAGGGAGGGAAGGAGGAAGAGAGAGGGAGAGAGAGAAATGAGAGCTAATCCTCACAAATTACTTGTATGTGCCCAACGTAAATCTAAGTACTTGCCTTTGCAAAACTCAGTTACATCTCAACGATGCTATGAGGGAGATTTTGTTAGTATCTTCAACTAATATTTAGCAAAGCAGACTGAGTAACCATCTTAGTTACACAGCTGGAGAGGCAGCGGTGAAATCCGAGCAGTCTATCTACCTTATCCCATCTTTCCAATCACTAAACAGTCTTGCCTCTCGATAAACCACAAAAGAACAAATGGCAACTCAGTCCCAAAGAGGTTTGGGTTTGAAAAATAAAATGCTATTTGCAGAACAAATGTGAGTCTGTGAGTAAAGTGTTACCATTATCACTACTTCCCATCTCCAGAACACTTTTCAAGGGGAATCATTTTATCATACAAAGGAAAGCTGACAGCATTCAGACACAAGTTGGGAGGGAATCATTGCAAAGGAGCAGGGGCTGTGAGGTGACAGCAGAACGTCAAATAGCTCTTCCTTAAAACGCCAATTGATGCCACTAATATTCTGCTCATGAAAGGGAAAGTAGTTCCCAGTGCCTATGAAAACATTCATTGTATGACTCCAGAATTGGGTGGAAGAGAAGGAGCATAAAACTTACATTTAACTGCCCCCAGAAAATGAGTTTTTATCTAATGTCCTGAGACTATGAGAGAGGGTGTCATTTCTCATCTCCAATATTTTCTAGCCCACCCAACAAAAGGATAATGGTAACCATCTCAAGAACACGGACACATCTTGCTGAAAACTTGACATCTGTAAACCAGTTTGTGAGTCAATGATTTCAAAAGCATAGGGAAAAAGTAGAAAAGAAAAACTTTTCTACGTGAAAATAATCATGGAACACACACCAGGTTAAATTAATTCTTGTAAATTGGACACAAGGAAATTAATTCACTCTTTTTTCCATCTCCACTGCCCTGGTACTCCCCAGGGATCTTGGCCACTTTAAATACAATATTCCTGGATTAGAGATAATTAAGCTGCCAAAAGAAATATTTAATCAAAATTGCACAAAATGTTCTAATTGGTACATCCAAAATTTAAAAGCAGAATTTGTTGTATAAATACCCATAGCCAAAAATTTCTTAAGTTCTTTACATATTTAATTTCATCATGATATTCTCTGAGTTTGCATACGAGACTAGTATTAATAAATCAAAGTATTAAAAGGACAGAGTAAAGTTAATCAGCTTAAAAACTATCCTAGTTAGGTATAAAGGATCATGCTCTATATGTTTTTCTAAGCATATTTTAAAAATAAACTAACAATCAAAAGTTATGGCAACTAGACTAAATTGTGGCAGATATATCTTTTCTTTAAAATCAAATTTTTATTTCTAAAATGCAGATCTATTCTAAAGAGCAGAAGATATTTTATTTTTTAGTGTTTTGCTTTTAAAAATGTTTTTATTAGTACGTTTGTAGTACATAATGATTACATTCATTGTAGGGAATTGGAACACACTTCAACTCTTTTTTCCCTTTTTACTCCACCCATTTTTTTGCCATCAGCAGACACATTTATTTATCTCATAAGATCTTATAAAGTTAATTATCCCAGAATGAGGCTAATAGGCAAAAGATATTCTCAAATATGCCAACCCCTCTGCCTGCTTTGATTGCATGGACTGAAAATGCCCTTCTTCAGCCAGAGTTGTATGGGTTGATCTAAACCCTAAGCCCATACGCTCTTCCTGACCCTCCAGCCTGCGAGTGTAGACAGCCGAGCTGGTGAATAAGCAGGCTTTTCTCTATTTCTTGTACTTCATAATATCCTGTTACATTTCTATTTTGCAACTGTAATTCCATTCTTATTGCCTAATACATCCAATATTATAGCTATCATAGGGCACTAACCATTTCTGAATAAGATATAG
>PVJX010017088.1:0-39035 GCA_004027295.1 Dolichotis patagonum | reverse complement strand
TGAGGATGTAAAAGGATGCAGCCACGATAAGTTAGAGTCACCATATGACCCAGAAGTTACAAACCTAGGTGTGCACTCAAAGAACTGAAAACATATGTCTACCCCAACACATGCACTTCAACATTCAGAGCAGTGCCATTCACAAGAGCCCAAAGATGGAAATAATCCAAATATCCCTTGACAGAGGAATGTGCAAAAAGTATGGGTTTCATCCATACAATGAAATATTATTCAGACATAAAAGAAATCAAATCCTAACATGTGCTATAACAGAAGTGAACCTTGAACATGTCCTGAGGCCACATATTACATAGTTCCATTTATATATTATACCCAGAATGGAAAAACCTGTGATGATCACATGACATTGTCAATGTACTTAATGCCACTGGACTGTACACTTTTAAGTTAGTTTCATATTATTTTTTTAAAATCGCCATACCTCACACAGTAGTTTCTACAGTTCTTTGGTGCTATCAGCCGCTTCTGCAGCCTTAGCCAAAGTGACACTGGAGTCTGCAAAGCCCCAGACTGGGTTCAGAGGGCTGTTCCGAGTGATCCAGGCCTGAATCGGGGTGCTGGCTCTGAAAGGCCAGATCCACATCCAGCAGAGGCGTGTATCACCAGCGTGTAGAGAGTCAGGAAGCCAGATGGTTTTCAACACAGCCAGTGAGATAGCCAGGGTCCTCTGCCAGTGCAGATCCTGCGAGGATGGGCGTGGAGGAAGGACCAGGAATCCATTTTAACTTTCAGTACCTCTCTGAGGAGGCTGAGAAACCCAGCACCAGCTGTTGAAAACACAGTGACCACAGAGTCACTTTTCAGTCTGCAGTAATAAACCGGAATTGACTAACACTGGCCTTGTCTCCCCTGGCACCCCAGGAGGATGAGCAATCTCAACATTCAGACTTCAAGACGCTCAAACCGCTAAAGATAGAGTCACACTGATTTGGGCAAGACAGAAAATGCCAAGGCTGCTTGTTGTCACAAGGCAGGAGCTGCTCTGGGAGCAGAGCTTTTGGGATTTCTAGTACGGCAGCTTATTTCAAACCCAGGTTGGGGCCAGGGAGTGGGGCAGCTTCTGTGGCAGTGGGCAATGCTCAGACATCAGGAGATCTGGAAGGGTGAAGATGTCCCTGACACATCCCTCCAATGGCAGTTTTGGCTGGGATTTAGCCAAATGACTCTCCCTTCAATGGTCAAGGCTTGGTTCTGAGACCTTGCTGCTTGAAAGGAGGAGCCTGGCCACTGCTGAGAGGAATGTGGTGGCATCTGTTTGGCCACTGCTTGCTTATGGTCACTAAGAGAAGACCAAATGTACCTTCATCACTCCACAATCTCTTCCTTTCCTCAACAGCAATGAAAATGGAGCTGTGTCTTCCACACTCTTTCCTGGTGAAAGCGCTGGCCTTTGATTTTCTAGTGTGTGGCCAGGCTGGAGATACACCCGCCTGGTTTCCACAAAGGACATCTGGGCTTCTGAGTGTTCCGCAGGGATAAGGAGTAAGCTGTGGTGCCCGGCTCCCTTGGCAACAGGCGAGCAGAAGAGCGGCCTAACCACGTGCACACTGGCTCTTGGGCTCTGGGTCAGGAGTCAGAGGGTTCAGAGCACCCCGTGCTTCTTGGCAGAGTCTGATGGTGAGTTCTAATACACAGCAGCAACTCACTTTCCAATCCTTAAAGGCACCCAGGAAGGAAAGCTAGTGTAGCCAGTGAGGATGATCCTCGGTAAGACAGGAGAGGACCAAGGAAAGGACACAAGGGCAGGACCCCCAGGAGGCAGAGAGATGCTGGCAGGGCTTGGTGGGCACACAGGTGTAGGAGAACAGGTTAGTAAAAGGAAGATGGAGGTTGGGCACGGATCTCTTTATCCCTCTGTCATCCCTTCATTCTCAAACGCTGGCTCTCTTCTAAAACACTGGCATTCTCAAAGGTTCTGGTGCTTCTGCCTTTAGACTCCTAGAGGTAAGCCCTGCACCATTACCCCCAACTAGTCCTACACCTTGTTTCCAGCCACCCAGTAGGTATAGCAGCCAGATTCTACAAGCACCTCATTTTTATGATTTCTAGAATTCACCTCATCTCTTTCCAGGATTTCTCACTGATCCTACTCCTGGTGTCAAGACCTGCCCCAAGAAGAAACTACAAAGCATGGTCATTCTAAACCACCTCCAATATCTAGATTAGAAATATCTCCCGAGATTCAGCACATGGAGCTTCAATCCTACGAGGCTATTACCCCCACTACTGACCACGTTCACCTGAAATGTCACCTTTCCCCAAGCCTGGCAGGCTCACCAGCCCTTGCTCACACTTTTCTGTGGTAGCTCCACAGAAAGTTATCATTGTGTCCATATCTAGATGTGTCCATAGTAACAAGATGTTCTGTTCATAAGGGCGGAAGCCACATCCTCACATCTAGGACTCTAACTGACACATGGCACATCTCTATGTTCTCACATCTAGGGCTCTAACTGATACATGGCAAGAACAAACTTCCAGGAAAAATTGACCCAAAACAAAACAGATGAGCAGCAGGGAGTTAACATCCCCCTCACTGCATATCAGTTCAACTACATTATTTCATAAAGTCTAGTTTGACCTGTTTGACAATTAGAGTTCCAACTTGAATCAATTCTGCAAGCAACCATGGATGTAGCTCAGTGGCACAGTGCCTGCCTGCAAGCACAAGGCTCTGAGTTCAATTTCCAGTACAAAAACAACAACAAAAACCTACAAATTCCATCAGCCACACAATGGCAGCTTTTAGGACAATAATAGAGAGAAAAACAAACAAATAGCAGTTAACAGGAAGCAGATAAGAGGACTGAGTTGAGACAAAATGAGGGAAGAAAGTTAAGCCTTCGAAGGCCCAGCCCCACTCCCTGTGAAGGAATGGCATCCATTTGGGAGGCCTAGGAGAGATGGACCCATGCAGAAATATCTCAGCATCTAATTAAACATTTTAGACTCTGCTGCACATGAGAAGGAAACCTACAGCCCCTGTGGAACCCTGACAAATGAGTCATTTCCAATCAATCTATCACTATAGCATCTGGGTACCTCAGGAAAATGAAAATAAGACCAACACATAAATGAAAACCAATATACAAACAATCATCTCCCACATAGGCCTCCAGGAAACCACAGCTACAACCATCTGCCAAGTTCCATGTTTGTCACTGCTTCCTGCAGCCAGCGGCCTCTGAGTAAGCACAGCTCAAAGTAAGATGCAGCAGCAAGAGAGAAATGTCATCTCTGAAGTCTGACTCTCCATTAATGCTCCTAGGCTGAATGTCTACCCCTTGGAGCTGGAGTGAAATCAGTGTGGGACAGAGAAATAGAATGCATTTCATATACTGATTCAGCCAAATAATTTGCTAGAAATAAATTGAGGCAGATTGAAGAAAGATTGCAAGTTGGCAAAGGGTGGGAATCACAGGTTTCTTGCATAGACACACAGCTTTACAGGGGACCACGCTGAAGCCCTGGGGTGGGGTTGGGGGGCACTCACAGGAATCTAAAGCATATTCTCATTTCCTGCAGCTTCCACCAGGGACAGCCTGGATAGATTTGCTCTATCAACTCAGGTCAGGAATTTGCACAGTAAGTCACATCAATGTCTGGCATGGCAGAGATGATCTAAAAGCTGGAACACCTGGGACAGGGTTCTGTTCTTTCTCTTCTTCAGTATCTCCTTTCTCTTGAGCATCCATCCATCAGTTACTCGATTTTTATAGATAACAACCTGCCTTGCTGCTAGCAGGATCTCTGAAGCCCAAAGAGCAATGTGCAAAGACTGCTCTGTTAACTGGAAAGCAGCAGAGGCCACCCCAGGAGGGAGGGCAAAGGCCTGTTTGAAAATCTACGTCTGGACAAGCAAATATTTTCATTTCAGCTGTTTACGTCCTGCTTGCTTCCCCAAAAAAGATTTAGGTGGGACAGACAAATATTTATAGAGCTACGCAATGTTTCCCTACCTCTAGGCATTTGTTTGTGGTAGGAAATGATCCCAGCACATGGCAACATTACACTGTAAAATTCCTTAAAGTGAGATGCAGTTTTGCCCTTCCTTTAGCTCATTGTACATAAGTGAGATTCCTTAGTTAGTTCGTATTTTTAATGTCTGTCTTAAAGTTTTAATAAGTCCATGGCTTCTCTTGGAGCATGGGAACAGAGTTTCCTCTTAACTCTGGAAAATGCAGTTTTAATTGAATTTTTTCCCCAGCTCTTCTCTTACCTAATCCTACTGCAGGTCTTAAATATAGAAAATTTCCAACCTCTCCCCATAAGTGGGTAAAAAGAAACTACAGTCAGAAAGGAGACAGAGCTGAGGCTAAGACAAAACAGCCTCAGGTTAGGAGAAGCCTAGTTGCACATTAGAATTGCCTGGGAAGTGTTTTAAACCCTCTTGCTCCAGCTGCACCCCAGACCAATTAAATCTGCATCTCTGATATAATAGGAGGAATTCAGGCATCGGTATTTACTAAAATCCTCCAGGCAATTCCAGACTGTAATAAAGGTTAGAATCCCTTTCTCAAGATTCACAAGAACAGTTCTTTTGAATTCTTACAAGGACTATATTAACTTGATCTCAAAGTGAAAATGCCTCCTCTAAGGAAAGCAGCCTTCAGATGATGTCACAGGACGAACTCCAACCGGGGAGGGTCAGGTCCGTGCACCATAATGTAAGGTGATGTGGTTTGGAGCTGGCTGCTTCCCTCTCTAGGTCTCCACTCTGTCAGCCATGAAACAGGATTATGCTCTATAAGTCATGAGGCTATTGGGTAGATCAACAGGAGACTAGGGCTCTGATACACATACCACACACACACACACACACACACACACACACACAATTTCTAATCTGATCTGTTCAAGATGGGAGTGGGCATCATTCCAGCCTAGTCATACCTTACTTCAAAGCAGATTCCTTGGGGATTCTGACACATAGCACACAAGGTGTAGTACAGATAATCAAAATGCCCTTCTCTGTATGTAAGTAAACTTCAAATTTCAGGGCTGACAAACTGAAACCCTGCTCCGCGCAGTGCCAAGGTGAAGAGCACTTTGCACAGGGCGCAGGGAATCTTACTAAGCTGTAATCTAATCCAGTGCTTCGTCACAGGAAATGTGTGTTGTGTATCTGTCTCCCTCATCTCCCACCATCTGGATTGATGTCCCTCTGGAGCCATTCTCAGCTACTCAAGAATCAATAATCAAACACAGATTTCTTGGCATGATTGTAGGAAGGCTATACCCAACACACCTCTGAGAGCATATCTGTGTGCAGTCTCCATCCCTTTTGAATTACACACCCGAGGAGGCCCATTTCTGAAGCTGCTGGAAGCCTATGGGCTGAGCTGCTATTTTTCTGCCAAAAGTTGAACCTTGCTCTATAGAGGCTTCCCTTATACGTTGAGGTAGCAAACCTGTATATTTTATAGACTGTTCTTGAAAAAGTCCAGTTCTGAAAGGAAGAAACTAAAACCTTTTACCCCCATTGATTCTTGTAATTAAAAACCAAGACTACTCCAGAGTTACACAAGGCATGTGACGCACAGCGAGAATAGTGTTGGGGACAGCTGGAAAGGAGAAAGACTTGCTGACTTAGGTCAAAAACACGAGCCTAGAAAAACAAACTAGGCGCTGAAATGTCTTCAGGAAATCAGTATTCACTTGGCCAACTTTAGGTTTAGCCTCTGAAAAACTCATTTCTGAGGTAGGGAAGGGGGACTTATCACTTTTTATTCAATATTCTCATCCATCCCAAATGACACAAGTAAAATTAAAGGCAGGTTTTGCAGTGAGATATGACACTTCCTTCACATGAAACTTCCCTGAATGAGGGATGTGGGCTCAGATCTCACAGAAGGCACCTTGCAAATTTCTGTAGTGATGGATACATAACTGCCCTCAGATCACTCAGCAATTTAACTCATGTGAATCCCACAACCTCCCTTCTTCCCTTCCTTCTCCCCCCATCTCTTTTTTCCCCTTTCTTCCTTTCTTTAATCCTTCCCTCTCTCTTTTCTCCCTTCCACATAAGGTAAAGAGTTCAGAGTAAATATTTGACAGTTTATAAAACCCAAAGAGGAGAGTCACAGTAATAGAGAGTGCTGGAACAATGTAGAATACTAACAAATGCTTCTCCTGACATATAAAAGCAAATGAGCACAAATGACAGCGGATGAGTTCAACCAGAAATTAGGAGACCTTTTGAGAACTGCTGTCTCTTTTCAGGTCATAGTTTCAATGCAAAATTATTTCACTCCTCCAAAGCCAATTACAAAAAAATAAATAAGAATCTTTAAATAGTTAAACTATGTGTAAGACCTGTACATTCTGTGTTTGAGTCAGGAGTCTTCAGAGATCTCTTCAGCTTATTTGTGTTTTACATATAATGGTAACAAGCTACGATAAATGGTTTCCTATAGCCAACACGTTAGAAAATAACAGGAAGAGCAGGAAATAAAGCAGCCAGAAACATGTATCCCAGCAAGAAGTGACACCTGGCAAACTAACCAAAAGTGGGGAGGTGCTATTCCAAAGCAGAGGATTCTGGACTCTCAAAAAAAAAAAAAAAAAAGCCTCCACAATGTTTGACAAAAAAAATTTTTTAAATGGCCAGACATATCATAAACTAGGACAATATGATCCATAATGAGGAGCTAAAACAGTCCATAGAAAGACCAAACAATGATGAAGATGGTGGAAATAGCAAAGACTTTTTAAAAAGCTGTTATTGTTGGAGTCAGGAGAGGGGAAGGGAAGGTAAAAAGAATTAAGATGTGTTATGTCCATGTACCAACTCTCCATGGTGAATGTAAGCATTATGCCCTATAAACATGTACTAATAAAACATTTTTAAAATTTTTCTTAAAGGCTATTATAAATATGTCTTAGGATTCAAAGAAAATATAGAAACAATGAATGAGCACATGGGAAATCTCAGAAAACAAAAACTTTTTTAAAAACTCAAATGGAACTCTAGCTACTAGGGAGACAAAGGCAGGATGATCACAAGTTCAAGGCCAGCCTGGGCAAATTAAGAAGATGCTGTCTTTAAAAAAAAAAGTTCAAATGGTAATTCTGGAAGTAAAAATTACTGAAAATACAAGATTCACTGGTTTTAACAACAGATTGCACCCTATAGAAGATCCACACTGATGGACAGAGAGGAAGTCTGAAGGAAAAAAACCAGAGACTCAGTGACTCTAGAACAAAATCAATCTCATTTATTCAAACCAGAGTTCTGAATGAAAAGGAGATACACTGGATGAGGAAAAATATTTTAAGAAATAGGGGCCAAACTTTTTCCAAGTGGGTGGAAAAACAGCAATTCAAAGACAAAATAAACTCAGGAAACCCCAAGAAGTAGAAATAAAGGCAACTCCGAGGTACAGTACTGTCAAAATGCTGGAAACCAGAAGTAAATGGAAAAATGTTTTGTTTAGTTGGTTGCCAAGCTGGAGATTGAACCCACAGCCTTTGCACTGAGCTGTATCTCCCCCTGCCCCTCACTGTCTCACTAAGTCACTGTTGTGCCTAGATTTGAACTTGCCTTTCTCCTGCTTCGGCCTTCCAAGGTGCTGGGATTCCTGGCATATGCGACCATTCCTGGCTCTGGAAAAATCTTAATACTACACAAAAGGAAGGGAAAGCCATGTGTGCAGGGAAGCATCTTCTAACTTCTCATCAGAAACAATGAAAACTCCAAGACAATGGAATGATATCTTTGGTGTAAAGAAAGAAAAACTCAATCTAAAATTCCATATCAAGCCAAAACTTTCTTTATAAATGAAGACAAAGTAGAGACATTTGTGGATAAGCAAACGTGCAAGAATCTGTCACCAACAGACCTTCAATTATTAAAAAAATTAAGAGTTTTTCAGGCCAAAGGGTAACAACAATACCAGAAACTCACACATATAACCCCAGAAATAATATCAGAAATAGGAAGTGTGGGTCAAAAGACTAATATATAAATTTCTTTAAGACAACTGACTGTTAGAAATAAAGCAAAAATAATACCACTGTATTACAGGGTTTATAACATATGTAGAAGCTAAATATATGACAATGACAGACTGAAGAATAGAAAAATGGATATATATTGTCACAAGAGCTTTACTTCACACATGAAATAATATATTATTTCAAGGTAGACTGTGGTATGGATAAAAATTCTAATAATTAAAGATATACATATGTGTGCATAGGAGATGAGATAATAAAATTATAATTAATTAATCCAAAAGAAAGTTTAAAATGGAAGAAAAGAAAGGATATATGGAACTAATATAAAAAAACTCATAGATTTGAGCTCAATTATATAAATATTATGTTAAATATAAATTGAATAAACATTACTTACTTAAAAGGCAGAGATTGTTAGAGTGGATTTAAAAAGTATTCTTTATAAGACATACACTTTAAATACAAAGATATTTTAAAAATAAAAAGAATGGGTAAATGTATATCATATAAATATTGATCACACTAATCATTTGAAAGCTAAAGAAGCTACACTAAGCAGGTGAAATACACCTCACACATACACCTGTAACCCCAGCACCCTGGGAAGCCAAGGCAGGAGGATTGTGACTTCAAGTCCAACTTGGGAATCTTAGTAACTAAAGAGATCCTGTCTTTAAATAAAAAAGGGGCTGGAGATGTAGCTCAGTACAAGGGCCTAGAACTGAAACTAAAATAAAGTGAAATGAAAAAAAAAATACATCTGTAATGCTAAAATGGTCAATTCATCCAGAAAATATACTACTACTAAATGTGTATATACCAGGTAACTGAAATATAAAATATATGAAGCAAGCATTGACACTGAATTTTAAGTGGATATTAAAAATACTAACAGTTGATTCTTAGATTAATAAAATTAATAAACTACTAGTGAAACTATTTTCAAGAAGGAAGCTGAGAATGCAATTACCAATATCAGAAATAAAACAAGGAACATCACTTATTAGACCCCACAAACATTCTGCAGGAAAATGGAGAGATCTTAAAAACAATTTTATTCCAACAAAGTCTACACCTTGGGATGAAATGGACAAATTCCTTAAAAGACAAACTGACAAAACTGACATACAAAAAAAAAAAAAAACGTGTATCTGGTATACAATTAAATTAAGAATTTAAAACTTCTACCACCCTAGAAAAAAATCTAGGCTGTTTATCAGGTTTTATTGGTGGAGTCTATAAATACCTAAGAAAGAAATATCAGTGTCCCACAAACTCTTCCAGAAAATAGAGAAAGTACTTTTCATTCCCTTTTACGAGGTAAGCCTAATGCTGATGACAAGGTTTCACAAGAAAACTATTTCACAAACATAGGTGCAGAAATCCTTAACAAAGTATTAGAAAATCAAATGCAATTTTGATTTAATATTCATTTTAAATCTGTATGATCCACCATATTAATAGAATTAAAGAGGAAAACTGTATCATCCCCATAGATGCAGAAAAAGCATAAAGCATCTGACAACATTTGATTTCACTCTTGATTCAAAAAAACAAAACAGAACAAAAACCCTCTCTGCAAATTAGAAACCAAGAGAATTTCTTCAGCCTGATAAAAACCATTCACCAAAACTCCACATCTAACGTCACTGCTGGTGATGAAAGACTGAAAGCTTCTCCCTTGAGAACAAGGACAAGGCAAGGATGTCAGTTCTCACCCTATCTAACACGGGACTGCAAGTCCTAGCCGGTGCAGTGAAGCAAGAAGCAAAAATAAAAAGCCCAAAAACTGGAAAGAGGAAATAAAACTGTCTGACTCAGAAACAACATGATTCTACACAAAACAGATCCTAAGAAATCTGCCCCAAAATATCTAATGCATTCAATAAGATCATATAATAAAAGTCAATGTGTGTGCTTCAAAACAATTTCTATTGTATTTCTATGTACTAGCAGCAAAAAACTGGAAAAGAACAAATTTAAAAATACCATTTAGTATCATTCACAATAGCCGATTTCTGGAAATAGCCTAAATGCCTATCAACAGACAAACGGATAAAGAAAATGTATACATATATAGACGTTTTATTCAGCCATGAATAATGAATGCACGTCATCTACAGGAAAATGGATGGCTCTTGAGCCCATAATGTTTAGTGAAGTAAGTCAGAAAGTTAAACATCACATGGTTTCCCTTATATGAGAAATCCAAAACTATAAATAAACAGAAGAGTGAACTAAAGGAGGGTTGATAGAAAACAGGGAGGCAGAATCTCTGGACATGAGGAAAGGGATTGAGGGAAGGGAAGAGGGAAAAAGGTAGGCAGGGATGGAGAGGAGACTGAATATGATCAAAACGTGATACACACGTTTACCAATTCCCCAAAATGAACGTAAATACTATCTCAAATACATATCACTAAAAATACTTTTTTAAATGTCATCTATTACAGCATAAATGTAAAGTGGAGATACAGTTAATGAAAGACATTCAAGCTCTACATTGAAAATTCCAAAATGCTATTGAAAGTAAAGAAAATCTAAACAAAAAAGAGGGGGACCAAGTCTATGACTTCAATGAGCCAATATTGATTTTGTCATCATTACCATTTTTTGCAATGCTGGGGATTGAACCTAGGCCCTCGTGTATGCTAGGCAAGCACTTTACCCGGGAGTCAAACCCCTAGTAACAATATGGTAAAGGTAACAACTTTTCCCCACTTAGATTTTAGATATGGGAGAAATCCAATCAAAATCTCAGCAGGATTTTTCAGAGAAGCCAATGAGGCTGATCTCAAATGAATACAGAAATGCAGAGAACCTGTAATAGCCAAAGCAATTTTGAAAAAGAAATTCAAAGATGGAGGAATCACAACCTGTTTTCAAGACTTATTATAAAGCTACAGCATCAAGATAGTATGAAATAGCATTAAGACAAATCAACAGAATGGAAAAATCCAAAAACAGAGCACATATATTTGTCAATTGATTTGACAAAGACATCAAAGCAGTTCAGTGGGGAAAGAAAAGTTGTTTTTAATAGTGTTAAACAACTGGACACCTAAATGGAAAATAATCAACCTCAACTCCCAATCCTGTACCATATACAAAAATTAATTGGAAGTAGCTAAGAGAACTAAATGTAAAAACTAAAATCACTGTGCTTCTGGAATTTAAAAGATTATTTTCATGAACTTGGGGCAGGCAAAGTTTTTTTTTTTAAGTATATACAGAAAGCACTCACATTTTTAAAAAAAATCAATACATTGGGCTTCATAAAAATTTAGTTTCTGCTTTTTCGAATGATACAAGTAAGAAAAATGAAAAAAAAAACCAAATTAAAATAAAAGAATAGCTGACAAAGGCTTGTACCTATAATCATGGTATGATGGAAAAATACAATTAATATTTAAGTTTTTAAAAAAATGTATTGCAGTAAAAGGCATGTCACCATTAATCCCCTGCAAAATTCTCCCCCATTTCAAACCCCCATATCCCATCATTCTTGCTCCTTTCTGAAGAAGTTCTGAGTCCTCTGGTGTCTTTATTGGCTTGTTGTAGCTCCCTCAATGTCCTGCATCAATTCAAAGCATTTACTTTTCACTGTCATTGTGACTTTGGGGAAGAGCCGGCAGCGGCACGGTGCTCGATGCTGTGCGTCAGGTGGGTGAGGAGGCACTGTAACGGGTTTATGAGCCTGCCTTCCCATGGGATGGCACTTGGCGAAACACTTTCAGAAGTGCTTCAGAAAGTGGCATGAATGACGGGATAAGTGTGTTCAAAATAAGGGGGGGTGCCGGGCGTGGTGGTGCATGCCTATCATCCCAGCACTCGGAGGCAGAGGCAGGAGGATTGCTGTGTGAGTTTGAGGCCAGCCTGGACTACACAGTGAGAACCTGTTCCAAACAAAACAAACAATCAAATATAATAATAATAAAAAAGAAGCAATATAATAATTAAAAAAATAAGGGGGAGAATTTTGAGGGAGAATAATAACAGTGTATCTCTTACTGTAATAAACTTTCAAAAATTTAAACATTCATCATTTATTTTAATCATGCCACACCTATACAAAGTCTTACAATTCAATAAGATAATGTATGTCCTAGTTTTTAAAATTAAAACAGGGGCCAAAGGTTTGAACAGACATGAGACATGAAAAGTGGCAAATAAACACATGAAAAGACATTCTGTATCAACAGATGCAAATTAAAACTGTAATGAAAGATCACAACCTACTATGTAAAAGAACTAAGTCTATATGAGCTGATAATAACAAACACTGGCAAGCATGTAGAACTTGCACATTGCTGATGGGGTATAAAACAGTCTAACTACTTGTGGAAAGTGTTTCTAGTTTCTCTTACAGTCACATATATATGTAATCTATGAACCAATGATTCTACTTCTAGTTACACAAAAGAAATGAAAAACTATGCCCACACAAGGACTTATACATAAAATGTTCTTAGCAACTTTATTTATAGCAGTCAAATAATTGAAACAACCCCAAAATCCAACCACAGGTGAATGGATAAACAAAGAGCAACAGTCACAAAACAGAACATCCCTCAACAAAAAGGAACAAAGGGCTGACATTTGATATGCATGAATTTTAAAACAGCATCCTCTGAAGGAAGCCTTGTACTGCACAGCATATCCTGTACTGTCCTATTTATCTGAAGTTCTAGCACAGGCCCTGCTAATCTCTGTCCAGAGATCTCAAAAGGGTGATGGGGTGGATGGGAGGTGGATGATGGGGACTGATTAGAAAGGTGTAAAGGACGTTTCTCCTTTGAGATGATAAGAATGTTCCATTATCTTGACAAAAGTGTGGTCTTCACAGTTTTCTGCATTTGTTAAAATTCAGCAAATTGTTTATTTAAGATCTGTGCAATTCACTAAATTTGGAAAGCAGGGAGAAAAATCTATTATTCGGCTGCTGAAAATAGCTGCTATTTAGTTAAAACTGTTTGCCCAGGTTCACTGGGATAGCAGCTGAGTCCCAGAAGATGCTGGATGAAAGTTCATCTATCAAGCAGGGAACTAGTCAAAATGCCAAAGTTTCCTCTGTTGAAGTCACCACTAATGGTACTTCAGTAAAACAGATAGACAACTGCCCTGGCTTTAGCCTTTAATTAAAGATTCAGCTAAGAGACATATTCAGATCTGGGCATAGTGGTACCCAACAACTTAGAAGGCTGAGGTAGAAGGATTGCAAATTCAGGGCTAGCTTGGGCAATTTAGCAAGATTTTGCCTCAAGATAATAAACAAAAGGTTGAGGGTGTAGTTCGTTCTAAGGCCCTGGGCCCAATCCCCAGTATTGACAGAGAAACAGAGACAGAAACAGACACACTGATTCAGACCCATCTATGAGCTATCTTGACTGCCTTTCTGTCTCATTTGAAGAGCTCTTAACCCAAATCCTAGAAAACACTCTTCTTCAGGGGAAAAAACACCTACAAGTAAGCCACCACACTATGGCTTGTAACTGTGGTCTCTGTGGTTTCTATTCTCTTTGCAGGTGGAGGCACCAAAGTGGGTCTGATTTACATCAGTCTCTGCTGCACTGACGCTGCACTGACAGAGAACCAAAACTGAACCTGCTGAGATACTGACAGCCCTAGTGCGAAGGAGGAAGAGGCAGGCAGGCCTAAGGTGCTCAAGTCCTCAGTTCTTTGAGGGCTCTCCAATTTGGTTTCTTATGATTGGCCATGGAAACACAGAGCTAAGAAAACTGAGTGTTTCTTTCCCCCCCATTACGTGAACATTTGTGCATAAAGGGCTTGGGCCAAGGGTAGTGAGAAATCAGGAGCCTTGGCTCGTTGTTTGAATGAGCCTGGTCATTTTGGACCGCCGGGCACAGAACTGGAATAATAAGCCTCAGCTCATGGCACTTATCCCTGCTTGATGGGACCTCCTATTTTCAAGTAATATAATAAACATCCATGCATCCACTCAAGGAAATTATTCTCCTCAGTTCTATGTCCATCATTTCCTTGCTAAGGCTTTACTGATTTAGCCAATGGAAGCAAGACGGAGAGAGTTTCCTAAAGCTCCCAACACCTCCCCTGTCACACACTCAACTTAGGATGCAGACAGGTGCCATCCCCAAGTCCAAACCAGTACCCACAAGGCTCAGGGCCCACCTACATTATCCTGGCATGGGGCTTTAGAATCTACAAGTCTGATTTGTATTCTTCAGTAAGAGAAAAGATGTAAGTCCCTTTGAAGGAAGTATGTCTAATATATATCACAATATTTATTTTTGGTGAAGTAATGGATCAGTCTTCCTGAAAAGCTGGAGAAAAGGCATTTCTTGAACTCAGATGTAAATCAGTCACTCTGAAAACCACAGGGGAATCTATAGTCTTACAGGCTCCCCCCCCAACTGTACTGTGAAATAAACAGCTGACTTTTCAAAGTCATCATTGTATTTATTTCTTGCCCTAACACTAAAGACACAGTTAAGGATGTGAGGCCTGAGAACCAATCGCTCCTGGAATGCCTAATTCCCCAAAATGATGGTGCAACTCAAAATGAAAGCAGAAAGCCAACCGACCTGCAGGTGTCAAGCTGTATAGCTGGTAGGGACATGTTCTAAGCTTTGCTCTAGCTGCAGTGCTCAGATCTAAAGAGAAAGGAGGGGTGTGTGACTGGGCGGAGGGTGTAAGGGTCTCCCAAGGGACCTCCCCGTTATTAGAGCCAGTTTCCATTCATGTTAAATGCAAGGTGGGAGGGAATTAAAGAAACTAAAGGATCTTCAATGGATCTGCAACTCAGAGCTCTCTGAGGGGAAGCTATTAAATCAGAGCTATTCCTAATATTAATTATCTTAAATATTTCACCGGCTCCAATGCACATGCTACAAAGAACACAACACCTTTTAATTTTCCTACCTGTTCCCTGGTGCCAGCGAGGATAAATCAGATATACAAAGAAACCGCACATGACTAACGAAGCAGCCCATTAATGGGGAGCAAGGGTCACTTGCCAACATGACTTACTCAGACACCACATGTCAAACCAGCAACATTCTGGAGGCCTGGCTCAGCAGGCGCACAGGACGAGTGCTGGGCACTCCCTGCCAAGTCACATGAACGTGGTGCAACTCAAGGCACCATTCAGATGCCTGCTACTCGGGCGTGTACCCCACATACACACACCCAGACAGCCTAGCACTCAGAATGTTAGTGTAATCTCTTGGGTCACTGGACTACTGAGCCCTGTAGCCGGTATTCAGGGCCTCCACGCGCCCTGAGGGAGAAGACTCTGTCTCTGCTACCAGCAACTTTAACTCAGTTTACACATCATTAGTGTAGCCATTCATTCAAATATGTGGGCTCTGATTTAATGTCAGATCACAACTTAATGCCTTTCTAGGTCTTAGGACATATCCATAAACAAAACAGTAAACAGGGATGGTGGGGAAGAGAGGGAATTCCCCCAAATGTTGGTCTTGTGGTTTTACCACAAAGATGGGGACCAGTGATAAAAAGACCCCCGCTTGAGGTCAGAGTGGATGGCCTTCAACTCTGGTTGGATTTCTGGAGGACGACTGCATATGTGGTGCATGAGCACCCTCGGTTGAGTAGAGAGCAAAGGTAGTAAAAGGTAACTCATATTTTTCTTCCTCAGCCCAGCATTCCAGGATGTGGCTGAATCTAACCAGAGCAGTGGCCCTTTCTACAGGTCATCCAAAAGCACCACACTGTCAGAGGAAACCCTACCACCAGTGCCCTGTACTCTAAGCCCCCAACTGCTCCCCTTTAACAAAAAGCCCCTTCACTGGAAAGGACAACTGAGGTTCCCTATATCAGCAACCAACCACCTTCCGCTGCACCCAGGACAGTGTAAATTACTTTGTTGAGTTATAACCCAATAAGCTAGACATTCACAACTTGTGTCGCATCCGAACTTGAATCAGTAAGAAATCTACCTGGTGGTAAAGCACCCCATTCCCTCTATGATCTTCGGATCTGAAAGGAAAGCTGCTAACACGTGTTCTCCCTTGACATTCTAGCCATCATCTTTACTCTTCATGATCTCAACTGAGGATCTGTTCAATTCCATCTCCAAAGCTCATTATGGGTGCCAGGAATAGTTAATAAAATATTTGAGTATCTACTGAGGGTACAACATCAACACCACCACTGCATCAACACCCCACTCCACTACTGTCCTTGACTCCATGGAGAAAAGTGGAGAGAAAGTACAACTGCTAAGCAGTCCCAGACACACAGGCAGTTCCTTTAGGAGGTTGTGTTCAAAGCCAAAGTGTTCACAATTAGCTACTTGCTTCTCCCTCACTGCATTTTACGGGAAAGTCCAAGAAGGACCTTGTCCAAAGTCAGAGAGTTGAGAGCTGAACCGTGACTCCAACCCATGTTCTCCGGGTCTCCCCTCTGTGATACTTTGCTTTCTCCAAGCTTCCAAAATGGGGGCGGGGGTTTGAGGAAAACGAGTTGGTTCTAGTGAAAAGAGGTTCCTGACGCATGTACACCCAGAACCTGCAACTTCAACCATCTTATCAGCACAGACCTCCTGCCCATGTCCATCTCTCAAACTAGAATACTCATAAATATACTTTGTTGATACAGAGTCTGGGTGTCCAGTGGCTATTCACTCTCATTTATCACTCTCTGACTCTGTCTTGATATTTATTTTCACTTTAAAAACCTCATAAGAACAGGGTCCTTTTTATCTGATTCTAGCTCCCTCTCTGCACCTTGGGTCTAATCAATCCATGTCTGGAAAGAAACCAGAAATGAATGCCATAGTCCCGTTTGTGAAAACAGGCACCTTTTGAAAATGATCTTCCCAAGCTAGGCATAACACAGAGAGAAATTTAAACAAGACAGAAATAAAGACGCCCCCAGCAGGAGTATTATGCATTCCTCACCAGATGGGACATCAGGGATGGCAACCCTGTGTTAACATCTAAGCCACCAGCTCTGCCCCACGGTTTTCAGGTTCAAGAAACCAGAAGACACATCAGGCTTCAAAACGTAATAGTGCACATGAACCGGCCTCTGCACTCCGAGGCACTTACAATCTTCAAGGTAGTACAAGGGGGCTGCTGAACACCAGCTGCAGGTAAACGCAGGCCTCCTGCTACTACAGGGTCAGAGGAGATGCCACACACACAGATTCAGACTACTGGCAATGAACGTGGAGCCCTCCTATCAGGTCATTTTATACCCACCTGCAAAGAGAATCCTCACACACCTGCTACCACTCCCAGCTTCTGTCCACAGACAAGGCTGGCTTTATAGAGAGAAGAATCAAGTTCCCCACCAGCCAGCCTAACCCTCGTACCAAGGCTCCAACCCTAGGTTTTCAGAAATGGGTCACATGCACCTCTTCTGAGGAAGACAGTAGTTCATTCTTAATCCTTTGGGGAGCCTTTGGAAATTCTGGTGGCAGTTCTGCACATTCCATGAAAAACTGCACACATGCAGTTTATATGCAATTTCACTCAGTTACTGTCCTCTCAGGAGGTCTAGAAGGGCAGACACAGCTAATGTACTCAGAGGAAGCGCTGAGAAAGACAGCTAGCCGCAGGAGGTCCAGGTGAACTGTGAACAACACAGTTCTTTAATAAAAGGGGGAAAGCAATGTCCCTTACTTAGCTACTGCAAGTGCTAGCCTTCAATTAACCTATGAGATTTCAACAAGAATTTAAAAACAGAAGCATGTGCACGCACACACACAGAAGGACTCAGCTTCTTGTGGACTCCTATCTTGACCTCACAAAATGTCTGGGATCACTGGTTGAGTCTCAGGGCGCAGCACAGCATGGCTGGGTCAGAGCAGCGATAAATGGGAGAGAGGTGGGCACTGGGAGGCAGGAGAGTTCAGATAAAGGGAAAGGACAGCCAAGTTTCCACCAGTTTTTTGTATATCGTGGCAGGGTAATTTCTGACCCTTGCTGCCTGCTGCCCCTAGAAATCAGAGCAGACCTACTGTTCCTTACAGCAAAACAAGAGGTCCAGACTGAAGCAGCTCTTTCCTTCTGGGCCCATGTGGGAGGGGAGAGCATCCTCTGGTTTCTAGGGAAGAGACCCTGGCCCACTGCTTGTCCGCAGCCCCCTGGTGGCCTGGGGGTGTCACTGCAGCCCCTCTGCATCACTGGACACATACCTCGCCTACTGTAGACTGCTCTATAACAGTGGTGGAATAGAACAGGTACCAGCGGCCACCTGGCAACAGTCTCTAAGCCATTGTAAGGCTGTGTTTGTTTTGATTTCTTGAACCAAGGCTCAGACTCAAAGTGACCCTTCTAAATTCCTCCCTGGTTCAATCCCTACAGGGAACCAGTCCAAGGCCTGCTTCATTAAGCCAATAACCTCAGAGCTTCTGTAACGTTTACCATGTCTTATTGATCATTCCCTCCTGCATCACACGCAATTATGTGCAGCTGTTCCAAAGTTCAATAGAAACAACAGGAATGAACAACATCTCTGGTTTTTAGGGTGCTGACTAGATTACTAAATATTTGCAGGACACCAAATCGCCCTCAAATAGGCTTCTGGGTAGCAGGTCCTACAGGAATGTGGGGGCAGCCCAGACTTAAAGACACACAGTGACAAAGTATTTCCAGTGGCTCCAGTGTCTACAAAAACAGAGGGTCCCCATTACGAATCTGAGCTCCACTTTCATTAGTAACTCTACTGAGGGGAGAAATGGAACCCATTTGGGGTGGGGACTGAGCAAGAAAGCCCAGTACATGAGTTGTGGGAAGTGAACTAGTCCAGGGGTTCAGCTGCTATCCCAGAAGGTCAGGATGATCAACTGAACGCCTGAGAAAGTGTAGAGGCAGGGAAGATGGGAAGTTTGGGGAGAGAGAGTGGGCTGCAGTGTGTCCGTGGGGCCTACAGTAGACTCGTGGGGCCACGGAAGGGTTGAGCCCAGGGAAGTGCAGGGGAGTACAAGCTCTTTTCTTGGAGTGGGAGTGGAAGGCAGGGTGCTTACCTCCTTGATTTTCTCCCTTTGGGCTCTAACTCGGCTGTGGGGTTCCTTACTTTCATCAGTCCTCGTCCCCAGCACTGGGTGGCGGAGGCGACTCCGGAACGCGTTGAAGTCAAAGCTGAATGGGATACTCTCCTCACCCGGCCTGAGGGCCGAAACGCCGCTGCCCCGGGCCGCCGTGGCTTCCTCCCGGGGTCCGGTGGGGCGGGTGCGCCTCAGCCACCCCTTCCTCTGGCGGGGACCCGCCCGGCTGCTGGGGCCATCCTCACCCGGAGCCGGCGCCGCGGGGGCCGGGTTAGGGGGTGGCTCCTGCTCATGGACCGGGGAGTGGCCGGGGACTTCGGCCATCACCTCCAGGCCGGGCTGCTGGGTCCGGGACGCCAGGAAGAGGCGCTTGAGCCGAGAAGAGTGGGGCAGCAGGAAGAGGGCCCCAAAGCACAGGGTGATGAGGCCCGAGAGGAAGAGAAGGAAAAGGAACTTCTGCGGCAGCCGCAGACCCCACGGGGAGGCCGGGACGAAGCCTGGCACTTTCCTCATGTGCATCGTGGCCTGGAGCGGGTCTGGGGGCCGTCAGCTCCGCTCAGGAGCCCGAGGTCCTCGGAGTCCACGCACGTGTCCTCAGGGGGCAAGGGAAGAGGATCAGTGTGCAGGGGCGCGGTCCGGAGTGGGGGTCGCCGGGCAGGGCCGCCAACCCCGAGTTTCGGCGCTTCGGAGACCGTCCCTGAAGTTCAGGGAGTTTGCAGCGAGCGCTCCCGCGCGGGGGCGGGCGGGGCCCGGGCGAGCGGGGCGGCGCGGCTCGGGGCCCGGGCCCGCAATGCCTAGCCGCGCGTCGCAGCCTCGCCTGCCTCCCCGCAACGGCCGTCACATGCCGTCCTCGCGCCGGGCCGCCCTCGGTACTCCGGCCTCCCTCCTGCGCTCTCCGGAGCCCAAAGTTTCAGCCTCGGAAGCAGTTTGCCGAGGGCTGGCTCTGGAAGCAAGGCGGCGGCAGAGCAGCGAAAGAGCCCTGCTCCCAGCGCGCTCCACCCGCGGGGTCGCGACAGCGCCCTGGCCGGGCGACCCGGACACGTCCACAACTTTGCTCTGCCGGGGTTCGGGGAGAGGCGGAGAGCGGAGGCAGGCGCTTCCGAGCCTGCGAGAGGCGGCAGCTTGGCGAGGCCCCCGGAGCGGAGGGATGCTCGCGCCGGGGTCCGGAGCCGGGCGCCGTCCGAGATGAGCCGCGCTTGGCGGTTGCAGCTGCGTCTCAGAGCGCGGGCTTCCGCCCCGCCAACTCGGCAGGGCTCGGGGCTCCCGCTGGGATCACCTGTTCCCGGCCCCGCCGGCTCCGCCGAGCGCGCGCCCCGGCTGCGCCTCCCCCGCTGCAGCTGGCGTCCTCGCCGCGGCCGCTCCAGACGGGCCGGGCCGCCGCAGGCAGAACCGCCGCGGAGCAGAGCCGAGCCTGCGCCCCGCAAGCGCGCACACCCGCCCGGATGCAGCCGCCGCTGCCGCCGCCGCTCGCTCGGGCTTTCACTGCGACAGCGCCCGCGGCCCCGCCTCCCGCCGGGCCCCGCCCTCAGGCCACGCCCACCGCGCGCCCCGCGGTTCCTCCACCGCCACCACCCGCGGCGCCGCGGCCAGGCCGAGGGCCTCTCGGCTCCGGGTAGGGGGCGCGGGCGCCGAGCGCGGCGGGCAGAGAATACAGCATCCCAGGCCACGCCCCCCTCGGAGGACTCGCGCCGCGCACACTCCCCCATCCCACCCGCACCAATGGTCCAGCTGCGTGGGGTTGGCGAGGGCGGGGTGGAGAGCGGAGGGAGGTCATTGGCTGCCTTGGAGGGATCCCCGTTGGGCCACAGTCACCCATTGGTCACTGCCCAGAGTGCGCTGGCCTGGGAAGGACCGAGACCCCCAACCCTGCAGGACTGCTCCAGGTTTTGGTCCCCCCATCTCAGCCCCGCCCCGCGAAAGGGCCGGAGACTGGGCCAGTCTGCAGGGCCCTGCTGGTCGTTGGGTGACCTCTCTAACCCCTCAGTAACAGCCCGAGATTGTGGAGGTAGCAGCCCGCGCCTTGGAAACCTGCCCAGGGCTTCTGCCCCGAGCCGCCCTGGTGCTACTGTGGCAGGCTGGGCAGTGGAGGTTGGAGGTGTCTGAAGCCAAATTAGAGGGCTGTGGCCGCGGTTCGATGGGTTGCTGCGGTCTCCCTAGCTCCTCAGACCGTTGCTGTGAGTTCCTTTCCCTACAACCCACCACGGGCCAGGGCCTTAGATGGGACAGGAAATGATGCTAACCGCAGCCCTAAGAAGCAAAAGAGAAAGGTGGCTTGGGGTGCGCACCACACACGACACGCATCACGTAGGTACTGACCTACATGTACCTGGGAGCCTGCGTGTGTGGATGTGCGCACATGTGCTGCTATGTGTAGACGAAAATCACGGAGCCTGGCCCATGGGAATGTACTTGCACACCAAGAATTAGCACATACACCCAGGCAATTTTATCAAAGTATACACAGACGCATCAGCATATTAGTACAAATGTTGCCACGTGCACACATGCACACCCACAGACACCAGACCAGGGCTCCTGGTCCGGAATCTCTGACGGCGTTCATGTGCACACACTGCCAGGAAGGTGTGCGTGGCCCCCCGAGACCCTCACGCTCCCCCTTGGACTCCGCCTGTGTCTCCCTTTCCTGTTAGACCTACCTCAGGGCGAAGCAATGTTGTGCTGTGTGGGTCTTTCATGCAAAACACTTTATAGAGACAAATAACAGCAGAGGGAGAGACAAATTAAGAGGTGTAATAGGCAAGAGGGAAAATATCTGCTTTCAGCTGCAATTTAAAATGAAATGCAGCGTTGACGAGACAGAAAATACTGCAGGGAGACCTTTCCCGATAGAAGCAGCCGCCGAGGCAGGCTGTCACCTCATAAATCTCGCTTCCTGCCCGCAGTCCAGTCCGGATGGGCCGCTGGAACTCAGACATCCTTCTACCTCCGGCCAGGCCTCTGACAGCAGCCCCACTCCTGGTGTTTAAATACTCCTGGTGTATAAATTTCTTTCAACTGAAATAAAAGACCAAAGACTACTATGGGTAACAGGTGAAAGGAGTTTGGTCACTAGAGATGAATAATTCCTCCCAACCCCCAAAATGCATTCATCTTGAATGTAAAATTTTAATCCAAAGGTTTCAGTCTCTTGTGAGTTTTGTTGGCAGGAGTCAGTTCCCTGGGGCCAGTGGTGGATACCAGAGATAAGCATGTAGGAACCCAGAGGCCTGGCCTGGCCTCTTCCACATCTCCAATGCCCAAGCTACTCCCCACTGTGCCCCGCTTCAGGCTTGCCTTTGACAACCAGGGAGGGATCCAGCATTCTCTGGTGGCATCTTCCCCACTGTCCCACATCAAGTGTAGGGGAATCCCTGCTCGGGCCCAGGAAGATAGGAGGCAAGGCCAAGTCTCAGGAGAAAGTGTCTGCGCTGGGCGGTCACTGTGAAGTGAGCTAGGATAGAAAGGAGGGCACAGCAGCACTGGGCCTTTCAAACATCAGCTACAGAACCCAGAGCCCATGGCAGCAGCTCCTTTTCCCCTGATGGGAAGTTGGTGCACTTGGGCACTGTGTTGGCTGAGTGAATACATGAGTGCCCGAGCACAGAGGAGGAAACAGGAAAAGAAGCAATAGTGAACTAACATCTTCTGGGCTCTGCAATATACATAGTGTTTCATTTATTTCTCAGCATAATCTTATGTGGTGGATGTTATTAATAGCTCCTATTTTATAATAAGAATAAGAAGGCTTAGAGAGATTTGGGATAAGTTAAGAAGTCTTAGTATTAGTCAAGATCC
The DNA here is from genome assembly GCA_004027295.1 of Dolichotis patagonum. NCBI lineage: Eukaryota > Metazoa > Chordata > Mammalia > Rodentia > Caviidae > Dolichotis > Dolichotis patagonum. Next base: position 16,264 of record PVJX010017088.1, on the reverse strand, counting down.
TCCAGAAAAACAGAACCGATAGAATAGATAGAGCTACATTAGAAAGAGATTTATTATGAGACTGACTCGTGTGATTATGGAAGCTGAGCAGTTCCACAATCTGCTGACCGCAAGCCAGAGACCCAAGAGAGCCAGTGGCGCTCTTCTAGGCCACACCAGAAGGCCTAAGGACCAGGAGGCAACTGTGTGGGCCTCATTCTGAGTTCAAAGACCCAAGGACCGGAAGTGCCATCGTCTCAGGACAGAAGGTGATCAATGTCCCTGTTCAGGCACTGAGCAGCACTTGCTCTTCCCCGACCCTGGGTTCCACTCAGGTTAAAGGCAGGTTGATGGGGCCCCCTACCTACCTGAGCGAGGGCGGGTCTTTCCTTAGTCTGCCAACTCAGATGCCCTGGCAGACACTCCCAGAAGCGATGTTCCCCAGCTATCTGAGCACCCCTTAGCCCAGGCAAGGTGGCACATAATCACAGAATCTTCCTCAGTTTAAGTTAGAAATTGAAGTGGAACTGGAAACTAAAACAACCAGCCATTTCTAAAATTCTGTTCTACCAGCAAGTGGCACACACCAGGAATCCCAACACTCTGGGAGGCTGAGGCAGGAGGATTGCAAGTTTATTCCCAACCTGGTCCTGTTTCAAAATAAAAGATAAAAGGGCTGGGAATGTAGCTCAGTTTAAAGCCCCTGCTTTCAGTCCTCAGCAGAAGAGGGAAAAAAGTCTATTCTGTCCTTAAGCATTTATTCAAAGTAAGTCTTTTCTCCCTCACCCCCAGTATGGGAGATTAAGTTTAGGGCCTTCTCATTGAGCTATGGCTTCCTTTTATTTTGAGACAGGGTCTCCATAAGTTTCTAGGTTGCCCAAAGTGGGCTTAAACGTCAATCCTCATACGTCAGCCTCCTTAGAGTGCTTGGATTGCAGTCAGGTGCCACAGTCCTCAACTGCACTAGTCTTGACTTGAACGCGAATGTGAGGTTTTATTGATTTGTCTGCTCACTAGAGAACTAATTTACTGAATACCTACTATGTGCCAGGCAGAGAGAAGCCAGGCAGCTATGAAGCTCCCTTCGTGAGATGCAGCCACGAGGTACCAGCGCTAGGCTCAGGGCTTCTCCCACATTCTGTCTGCTCTTCAGAGAAGCCCTCTCTGATGTTCGTCTTCAGATCTCAATTTAACAAATAGGGAAAATGAGGCTCTGCGATGTGACATAATTGGTCCAAAGTCACAAATAATTTGGAATAATTTGGAAATATGGAAACACTAGGCCCATCTAACCCCCAGAATTGATGCTCCTTCTGTTAATAAGGTTAATAACTACTAAGTATAGTGGGTCACCTACTATGTGGTAGGCCTTTTTAAAAGGATATTATGGAAACTAATTTATTTGATCTTAAAACCAGTCTATAAGACAGACACTATTACTGTTATTACCAACATTTTACAGAAGAAGAAATAAAAGCACAGAAATGTTAAGGAACTTGCCCTGGATTGCATAGCTGGGAATTGGCAGAGAAGGGGTTTGATCCCAGGTGGTGAGGGCCCAGAACTCTCAGTGTCTTTCAGTGTCAACTGCTTCTCATCTTGGAATGCTTAAAGAACAAGTGCTACTGGAGGTTAGAGGAAGAAACGGGCACCAGCCACAGGCAAGGTCTTTGCAGACTTCTTGGGAGGATTATATGACCTCATTCAGTCACTCAACAAGCATGTTAAAGGTCCTTGCTGTGTTCCAGGCAATATACCAGGCTTTAGGGATACAATGGTGAACAATCCTGGACATATCACTTCCATCATAGAGCTTATTGTTTCCTGGGGAAGAGGAATTTAAACAAATACCCCAAAATAAGTATTTGAGCTGAGGTGAGAGTGAGGAAGGAGAGAGAAATACTGCTGCAGGAACATGCAACAGTGTCTCTGGACCCAGGCTCAGGGTGGGAGGGAGTGGGGGATGCCTTTCCCTATGCACAAGTGGAATTACCTGGGCAAAGAGACAGCAGGAGTGCCAGACTGAGGGGACAGCACCCGCAGAAGCCCCGGGATGAGAACAGAAAGAGCCTGTGTGTCTGACACAGAACAAGGGAGAGACATCAGCCGCTGGTTTAGGGCAGAGGGAGGCTGCAATGGAGTGGATTTGGGTGAACATTCACTAAGGGCTTCTGCAGCTTCGCTGTGGACCGGCAGGGCAGGCCTGAGGGAAGCAGGCACCTTTCGGAGGATATTGCCCTGGGCCACTGTGTTGGTTGGGACTGGAAACCCAGGGAGCAAAGAGGACCACAGGATCTAAACCCTAATTAAGAAACCCAAACAGCTGGGACTGCCTATGGCTTACAGCTGGGCAGTGATTTGGAGAGGCATTTACAAGGACCCTGGGCCTCTAACTGTCCTGTGGGACTGTGTTGGTTGAGAACAGAGCCAGGGCTCCTGCACCCAAGGGCTTGGCAGCTGGTGTCCAGTCTGATCTCAAATGGTCATTAGTCCCATTTAGAATCCAAGAGTAGAGATAAAGCCAAACTCCATCTGGGAGATAATCATTGGGCAGCTTCCTTAATGGCCACCAGACAAATTTGGCCCTGGGAAGAAGAGACAGGGATGGGAGGGGAGAGAAGGGGTGAGCAGGGGAGAGGAGGGGAAAGCAGAGCACACCCATTAGCCCCCAGGTAAAAGGCCCAGTGGCCATTCTGGGCTCAGCCCAGCAGGAAAGGAGAGTCAGTCTGTGGCTCACCATTTTGGGAGCCAATTTCAAGGTCACAGAGAATAGAATACCTGTCCTTGAACTCTTAAAATCTGAGCATGGAAGTGAATTCAATTCTTGCCTTTGTCTCTAGCCCATCAGCTGAGCCTTTGCCCAGGGAGCTAGTGCAGAAGGCCTGGTAGCTAGAGCTGGGCTTCTCAGTGAAGCATTTTTGAGTTCAGGGGGCATTTGACAGTGCCCAGAAATAATTTTGGCTGTCACCACTGGGGAAAGAAGTGCTACTGGCATCTCCTGCATAGCGGTTGGGTGCTAGTGAACATCCTAAGCTGCATAGCGCAGTCTCCAACAAGAATTTTCCAGCCCCAAATGCCAACAGGGTGATCGATGAGAAACCATGACTCGGAAGCAGTGGTTTGTTTTAAAATCAGACAGTCCTGGGTTTGAGTCCTGGCTTTGTCACACATTGGCTGTTTGATGTTGGACAATTTGTCCAACCTCTCTGAGCCTCAGTTTCTTCATCTGTCAAAACGTGACACCCGTGACACTCAGAAACTTTTGGATTTGAGATTTTTGGACTGAGGATAATCAAGTCCATTCGAACATTTCAAATCCAAAAAGACTGAAATTGGAAACACTTCTGGCCCCAAGTATTTCAAATAAGGATAATTCAACCTGTAGTAACACATACCTCAGAAAGACAAAGTGAGAATTAATTCAGGTAACTACAAAGAGGCTGAAACAAGTGTTACTTTTACCCTGGGTTGGACTTGTTCATGCCTATTCCCAAAGCCAAGTTCTCAGTTTCAGCAGATGGTTTGAACGAGGACCCTGGAGGCACAGTGTCAATACTGAGTCTAGATTTAAGTCACTTAACAGCAGTGGGACCTTGGGCAGATTTTGCTTGCCTCTTGAAGCCTCAGTGTCCTCATCTGTAAAATGGATGTCCACCACATAGGGTGGCTGCAAGGACTAATGGAGCTACTTCGCGTATGTGTCTTAGCTCAGTGTCCAGCACGTAGTGAGCACTTGATAAATGTGAGCCAACGTGACATGTGACAACACACATGGGTGCTGCTGACACAGAAGTGTTGGGCCAAAAATAATTAGCAACCTGGAGACAGGTGGCTGGGAGCCTAACTTGAAATACAATGATGTGATTTTTCTTCATTTTCTTAATCATTAGCTGCAGATAAGATCTCTGCAAGCTTATGGTTTCAAATTTTAGCTCAAGTGAATGTAACATCTCTAAGTATCCTGACAAGGGCCAGGGCCTGTGGAAAATTCAGACTATTGGTGAAGAGTTGGAAAAATCCCAAGATCTTAAAACAAACTAAGTGGAGACATCTACCTAAGGAGTAATAGGGACCTACTTCTCTCGAAGGTAAACACAGCCTATTCTGTTTGTACAAGAACAGTAACATAGCGTAACTCTTGGAATGGGGAAGCAGTCAGAATCACCGGCCCTGACCTGCTGCCCATTAAAAGTGTGATTTGTGTTTTCTTCTGGGACGGTCAGGTATTTAAAAGCTATTTTTGCTGTGAATCTTAACTCTTTATTTGGTTCTACAGATGCCCAATAGGTAGCAAAATATATTTTCTTTCTTTCTTTCTTTCTTTCTTTCTTTCTTTCTTTCTTTCTTTCATCTTTTTTCTTTTTGAAACAGGGTCTCACTACACAATTCAGGCTGGCCTTAAACGCACTTTGTAATCCAGGCTGGCCTCCAACTCGCGGCGATTCTTTCTGCCTCAGCCTCCCAAGTACAGGGATTACAGGCATGTGCCGCCATAAAGCAAAGTTTGGCTTTTCAGTTCATGTTTTTTGTGTTGTAAAAGTCGGGTTAAATATCTTCTCAGCTCTGCATATTGCTATGCTATGTGTTTAGGGAGTGTCTATATAAAAGGTGCCAAAACAGGGGCCGGGGATTTAGTTCAGTAGTGCAATGCTTGCCCGGCAAGCATGAGGTTGTCAGTTGGATCTCTGGTACCTCTCCCCAAAAAGTGCCAAAACAAGACTGATTAGTCCTGAATTTACATAACCTCACTCCCTTCAAGATTGAAGACAACAAAACAGGCAATTTCCAGGAACACCAACTATGCTTGAGATGTCTCCATCATTGTCCTAAATCTGCTTGTTTTAAACCTGTGACTACCTGGGAACAAAGCCATTCCCAAGTCACAAAGATTCCAGAACAATGACACCGGGACTGAAACAGTGGTCAGCTGAATCCTAGCCCACCAGCTAATCCCTGAAAGCTGGCCTCCGTCTTTTGTGGGTGGGCCAGTCTGAACCCCTATATCAGAATGTAACCTTTACAGCTACATAAGTGAGAGTCCTTTCCTATTTTCTCTCTTAACTTCCCCATTAAAACAGTTTTTCTGTGAATTTGTGCCTTTATTTTCATTTATATTATTACTGAAAGCAAGGACCCACGCTAGCCAGCAGCACCACCTTATTTCCCAGTAGTAAGCAAGAGAGCTGCCCCAGCGCAAAGCTGGGAACTCCAGGTCTCAGGGAATCTCTGTTTCCCTCCTCTCACTCGTCAGAGCCTAAACACTGATTTGCATTTCTGAAGATGCGGTAGGAACCGCATGTCCAGATGACAATCGTCATGTGTGTTGCAAAGTCGTGTTGGGCTAAGCACTGCTTAGGGAAACCCCTCTTCTTCAGGAGCTTGAGGACAACCACCCCAATGGGGCAGTGGGAGAGACAGGTAAACTAAGGCCCAGAGAGCCTAAGCAGCTTGCCAGGAGACGCAGAGCAGGCGCTGTCCCTCAGCGCTTGAGAGTCCCAGCTGAGGCCACTGCAGCAGCATGAGAGCGTCTGGGTTCTTCGCATTGTCTTGGGCTACGCTTAGCTCAAGAGAAATCATCCATGTGGATGCCTTAGCACAGCGCCTGGCATACAACAGGAACTAAATGTTAGCTATTATTATTATGGTACTGGCACTTTTTAAAGGACACGTAAAATAAATATCTTTGAATCTCACAGAAACATTGTTCCAAAAGCTTGTATCAAGTCCCATAAAAGCCAGAAATAAAATAGTGTCTTTAAAATGCAACCCTGGTATGATGTGTGTGTGTGCGTGTGTGTGTGTGTGCATGTGTGTGTGTGTGTGTGTGTGTGTGTAATGTCCATGAGCTGAGGTTCCTGATTCTACACAGGTGTCACAATGTCTTCCCCTTCTCCGTCAGCCTGCTGAGAAGGGCCCAAGGCCTTGGGCAGGTGTTGCTGGCAAGAACCACCTGGATCAAAGGCTCATGGGAAGTCTCCCACTTTTCCCTGCTGCCAGTCATGTTTTCCTAGAATCAGAAAAATAATTCAGATGGGCAGAAGAGTTTGTGATTACATTTTTAATTCTTATAGACCTGCACTGGAGTCCTAATCCGGCCTCTTAGTGACCGTACTTCCTGGACAATTCACTTCATCTGTTTAGGCCTCAGTTTCCTTGGCCATGAAATAGCAAAGATAATGGTGCCAGACTGAGGGTATGTTAAATATCAGTGTACTTCAAAGCAGTAAAGAGGTACAAGCTTAGCATTTGAGGTGGATAAATGAAAAGGAAGAAATATTAGGGTTTGAAGAGGAGGTGCCATCTGTTCTACAACTTGTTCCCAAGTCCCAGCTCTGCCAAGGGTTGGGTGACCTGGGCAGGTCCCTCGCTCTCATAGGCCAATATGTTCATGTGTAAAGGGGCTCTTATGACCTAAATAAGATAACCAATGGGTAAGCACTTTGTTAGTGATAATGCAAATGAGATATTTATTATACATATAGTTCCTTTTCAGAAAGAATTTTTGACATTCCTAAAATATTAATGGTGTCTCAGCCATAATGTAAAAAATATTTTAAATGCATCCTAATAATTTAAAATTTTAAAATAAGATATACCATATTTCCTATTTCACTTTATTTTTTCTATTATATTGTAGGAGGGTATTGTTGTTTGTTTGTTTGCTTTCTGAGACAGAGTCTTGCTGTGTAGCCCAGGGTGCCTTGAATTTGCAGCAATTAAAATCCTCCTGTCTCAGCCTCCTGAGTGTTGGATTATAGGCTTGCCCCATCAGGCCCAGTTTATATGTATTTTCAAGAAATACAGAAATTGGGGCTGAGGATGTGCCTCAGTGGTTGGGTGTGTCTAGTATACATGAAGCCATGAACTCAGTGCCCACCATCACCACATACACACAAAGGACAATAGATAATACCAACAACGATATTAATAATAGGTACCAGGTTTTAAAATTATTTATCTATTTATTTACTTATTTATTAGTACTGGGAATTGAACTCAGAAACCTGCACTTGCCAGACAGGCACTTATGCCTCTGAGCTATATCCCCAGTCAACAATATTAGTAATAAATAAAAAAGCTAAGCCAAGCTGGTCATTTGCCCTGCATTTCTCCAACTCTATCCTGCGCACAGTAGGATCGCTCTGCCCCCTTGCAGTGGAGTTGAACCATGTGACTAATCTTGGCCAATGAGATGTGAGCAGAAATGACAGGCGTCACTTCTAGCCAGAGCGTTGAACTGCCAGTGTCGTAATCTCCACAGCTGTGGCTCTTCTAGTAGCCAGATGCCTGACAGTGGGTGAGATGGCATCTGCTCCATCAGCCAGAGTCCCTGTGTGACAGTGACGAGCCCCCTGCAAATCTGTGTGGGCTCTGCTGGTGAAGAGTTTAAAGGGAGGTTAGTGAGGGCATATCAAGTCACTGAGACTGGAGTTTTTGAGTACTAAGTTATTTGTTGTTTTTGTTTATGGTATTGGGCATTGAAACTAGAGCCACAGCACTGAGTACAAACCTAGCCTATTTTTTTTTGAGACAGAGCCTCGCTGAATTGTTAGTTTCCACAGGCTAGGCGTGAGCCTTTTAAAACACTTTTTAAAGGTAAAAAAAATGTACTCATATATTTTATTTAACCCAATATGTCAATACTATTATTTCCATCATTAGTTTAAAAATCATTAATGAGACGGGCAACATTCACTTTGGTACACTACATTTTCATAATCTAGTGTGGGTTTCACATGGACAGCACATCTCCCACTTCAAGGACACTATAACCCCCCCAAGGCCAGCGGCTACTGGACAGGACCGTGATGGCTCCTGGGACCCTCACTCCGAAACACATTGCCCTAAGTCATATGGAATAAACAAATCTTTATCCTTGTCTGAAGGATTTTTAGAAAAGGAAATCCAGGTCCCCTGAGACAGGCTGTAGCAAAATTTCAGATCCATTCCTCCTTGTTTAGTCTGCAAAGGGGAGATTTTCCTTCCTGCATCCTGGCGGCCGTTTCCCTTTCTTGAACAATTTACTCATCCTCTGCTCCCCCTTTAAAGACTCCCCACCTCACCCCACAATGGAAAAGAAAAGAAAATTAGGCCTGACAAAAGGCCTCGGTTGAAAGTAAAGAGAAAATTGTGACCATGGTATTTAAAATGTTCTGCGTGTCCACAGAATTTGAAGAACAGAGATTCACTGAGTCCCAGGCTGGGCTGGGCTGGGCTGGGTTGCTGTGTTTCCTTTTCCAGATGACATGAATGTCGGACATCCTGCTTGGCAGAGAGTTGGGAAGGGAGGATGAGATGGAGGCGTGGAGACCAATCTTGTACCTAGGGGCAGACGGAATTCATTTTGACCTTAGATGTTGGCTTAGGACCTATACGATCATGGGTTGCAGGGAGTGTAACTTTCTTTTTAAAGTTTTCTAAATCAATTCTACGTTGCATCTGTTGAGCATGATTTTTGCTTTTCCATGTTAAAAAATAATGGCAAAATACGCGTAGCATAAAATTTACCACCTTAACCATTTTCAGCGTACAGTTCAGTGTTATTGGATGCCTTCATCGTATTATGTAACCATCACCACCATCCATCTGTATAACCCTTTCCATCTTTAAAAACTGAAACTCTGTCCTGATAAGACAATAACTTTACCTTTCCTTCCTCCAGCACCTAGTAATCATCATGTGACTTCCTGTTTCTGTGAGTTGGACTTCTCTAAGGACGTCATGTACGTAGGAGCACACTGTCCTCAAGATTCACCCATGTTACAGCATGTGACAGATTTTTTTTCCCTTTTAAGACTAATATACCTTTGCATGTACAGTCAGCCCTCTATGATCATGAGTTCTACATTTGTGGATTCCATCAATTAAGGATCAAACATATTTGGGGAAAAATGCATCTATATGAAACATGTACAGAATTTTTTGGTCATTATTCCTAAATAATATAGTATAATGGCATCTATATTGTAATAGGTATTGTAAGGAACCTAGAGATAATTTAAGCCACACAAGAGGACGTGTGTATATCATAAGCAAACACAGTACCATTTTATACCAGGTACTTGAGCATTCAGATTTTGGTATCTGAGGGTATCTGCAGTTAGTCCTGCCAGGCCACCAGGAGTCTACTGCACACACCACTCTTGCTTATCCATTCATCTATCTAGGGACCTTGGGTTCTTCCCACCTTTTAGCTATTGTGAATACTGCTGCTCTGGACACGGGTTCAGTCTTAGTCTGTTTTCTTTTGCTGTAGCTGAATACCATAGACTGGGTGCTGTAAATTACAGAGGATAATAGTTCATTCAGCTCATGGTTGTGGAGGCTGGGAGGGAGAGGGTCTTCTCACAGGTGGGGATTCTCTGAAGCATGTCACAGAGGCACAGGAAATCACATGTGGAGACATAATGTCCTGGATTAGATTCTCTTTCTCTCTCTCTCTCTCCTGGGCATTGAACCCGGGGGTTCTACACTAAGCTACATCCTTAGCCCCTTTAAAAAATTTTTATTTTGACACATGATCTTGCTAAATTTCCCAGGCTGGGTTTGAACTTGTAATCCTGCTGCCTCAGCCTCCCAGAGTGCTGGCATTACAGCCATGCACCATCACACCAGCTGCTTCACCTCTTTTGATAAAGCCACGGCCCCATTGGATCAGGGCCCCATCCTTGTGGCCCCTTTCAGTTTAAATTATCTCCCAAAGGCTGCACCTCCATTTACCATGGTCTGATTAGGTTTCTACCATTTTAATAGAGATGAAATTTCACCATGGATTTGGTGACATTCAAGCCATACCAGTACACAAACGTTGATTCCTTTTTAATTAATTTGTTACTATATATGTGTGTTATTGTGGGTAAAATGGGATTATGCCACTCTTACTGCCTGGAAAATCAGCCTCTTTCATTTACCAATATGTCAGAAGCATTTTTCCATGAAATTAAATATTCTTTTACTTCATCATCCTGAGCAGCCAAGTATACTTTTAAAATGCATATACCATAATATATTTACCCAAGCTGCTACTGTTGGACGTGTAGGCCATTTTCAATTGTTAATTACATTTGACAAGTAGTTTAGTGCTCCCGTGATGCCCTGGCTCTGCCAGGACGTGCAGCCGGAGACAGTGGGCTGGAGGACCGAGCGAGCAATCACCTACGGCGTCCGGCCAGCCCTTGGACTTTAATAGTGAGACCCCCGCTTCTGTGAGGCAAGAGGGACACAGCCTTCCCGGAGCCCTTGAGGAGAGCTTTGTAGCTGTGGCTTGTCCTACCATTTACTAGCTCTTCAGATGTTCCCTCTGAGCCTCAGTTTCCTGTTCGGAAAATGAAGTAATACCAGTCCCCTTTTCTTGTCTTTTAGATTTGATACATAAAAATTTATCACGTGATCATTACACGTGATGTTTTGATATACCTATACGTTGTGGAATGGTTAAATCAAGCCAATTAACATATGTTTTACCTCACACATCGTTTTCTTTGGTAAGAACACAACATCTGTCCTGTTAGCAGTTTTGGGGCCTACAATACATGTTACCTATTAACTCTACTCACCACGTTGTACAAGGGATCTCTTGAACTGAATTTTGCTTTCGCTGAAATTTTGTATCCTTTGACCAACATCTCACCAACCCAAGCCCCAGCCGCAGCCCGTGGTAACCACCAGTCTAGCCCCTGCTTCTGAGTTCCCCCCTCAGATTCCACACGTCCACAAGATCACATATATCTGCCTTTTCCACTTCATGTCCTCCAGGTTGACCCAAGTTGTTGTTAATGACAGAATTTCTGTCTTTTTTGAGGTTAAATGGTGTTGTATCATGTACAGCTATTCACCCATTCTTTATTCTTTCGTCCACTGATGGACACTTAGGTTGGTTCCATACCTTGGTTATTTTGAATAGCGCCACAATGAACATGGATGTGCAGATCACTCCTTGATGTACTGCTCTCACTTCTGTTGGGTATAAACCCAGTAGTGGCATTGCCCAGATAGCTCAGTTTTTAATTTTTTGAGGACCTTCCGTGCTGGTTTCATAATGGCTATAGAACTAATTTTGATTCCCACCAGCATTATAGAAGAGGTCCCCTTTCTCCACATCCTCGCCTATATTGATCTTCATCTTTTTGATAACAACCATTCTAAGATCTGAAAGGTGATAGCACGTTATAGTTTTAATTTGCATTTCCCCAAGGATTAGGAATGTCGGGTTGTCAATGTGTATGCCTTCTTGTTTGTTCAGATACTTCGTCCATTTTTAACTGGGTCACTGTTTTCTTGCTTTTGAATTGAATTTCTTAGACATTTTGGATATTAGCCCTTAGCAGAGGTATGATTTGCCAATATTTTCTTCCATTCTATAAACTGCCTTTTCACTCTGTTGATCATTTCCTTTATTATGCAGAAGATTTTAAGTTTAATGTAATTCCATTCATCTATTTGTTTCACCACTGTGCCTTTGGAGTTATATCCCCGCTTCCCCAAAAACATTGCCCAAGCCAACGTCATGGAGTTTTCCCTCCACATTTACTTCTGGTAGTTTTATGGTGCCAGTCTTGTGTTTAAGTCTTTAATCTATTTTGTGTTCATTTTGGGGTGAGATAAAAGTCCAGTTTCATTCTTTCGCACATGGATATCTAGGTTTCCCAACATCGATTATTGGAGGGACCATTTCTCCATTGTGTGATTTTGGCCGCTCCGCACTGGAGAGGATGAAATCAGATAACGAATTCCAGCTGAACAAGACGTAGCGGGTGCACATTTGTACCTGTGCCCCCTCTTGACATTCCACTTACACAAACGCGAAAGAGCTACTTTAAAGGCACAAACCCACAAGGACAATTAGCACGCAAGAGCAGATAACACTAGTAAAATCTGGAAAGCAGAAAAGCAGACCTGTGGGCTGTAACAGTAGAACCCAAACCACCAAACGCAGCTGGATGTGGTGGCACTTAACTGTAATTCCAGCACTCAGGAGGCTGAGGTAGAAAGATTGCCATGAGTTCAAGGCCAGCCTGAACTACATAGCAAGACCCTGTCTCAAAAACAAAAACAAAAACAAAAAATTCTGCACCCCCAAACTGCCAATGGAAACAACTTCGTTTATGCTTCAGAACCCCAAAAGGCTTAGTTAGCAATTAGCTACAGAGATCAAGGTGAGAAGGAGTGAAAACCAGAAGTGCGGTTCCCTCCTCTTCCTTACCTTGCTTTGTGCCTAATTACTGCTTCTGGGTAAATTGTTTGAGCGTGTCTGAGGCAGGTGTGAGCTCAACTGTCCCTGACTGTCCCACTCAGGGAAGTGTGTAGCCTACTTGGAGCCTGGCAGTCATTCCGGCCCCAGGAGGGTGTGGACACAGAAGCGCAGGGGAAATGGGTGTGTCTCATGGGATAGGCTCTGTGGGACCCAGAAGAAAGCCTGGCACGCACAGAGAGTTAGAGGCAATGAGCAAAGGCAACTGGGCAGGGTGGCGTGGAAGGCCGCGTCCCCTAGAGCATTCACTATAAGCACCCACATCAACATGGGGGGTTCAGAGCCCCGAGGACACAGAGGCCTGACCCACAGCCAGCCTCCAACCTGCTCTGTGCATCCTGGTTCTCTCTACTTCCAGACCTTGCTTAGATTCTTTTGCAACCCTCACTGGCTCGGAAAAGTGTAGGGAGCATCTTGCCAGCCAGCGTCACTAGCGTCCAACTCCATCTCCCACTCAGCACCCCTTCCAGGAAGCACAGGTGTCCTGTTCTCAGCTAATTGCTACAGCTCCCACCTTCCCAGAGGCAACTATGCTTTACAATGATCTGAAAAGAAACAAGCCTTTGAAGCTCATAGGATTGGAGCAGCAATGGAGGAAGCCCGGGCAATGGGCCAAGTGGTCAGCTTCCCCTATGGGTAACGTGCACCGTGTCATGGGGCAAATACGAGAAGGGGAACTCCTGCACCTCTTGGCCTACCTGGAGTCAAATACTTTTAGTAGAAGCAAATACTCCCACAGGACAAGGGCCAAATCTTTTCAGGGCATATCCTTTGCCCCCAGGTTGCCAGATTTAACAAATAGCTGGGCATGGTGGCACACGGCTGTAATCCCAGCTGCTCCAGAGGCTAAGGCAGGAGGATCACAAGTTCAAAGCCAGCACAGGTAACTTAGCAAGACCTTGTCTCAAAAAATAAAAAGGACTAGGGAGATAGCTCAGTGGGAGAGTACTTGCCTACCGTGAGTGAGACCTGGGTTCCATCCCCAGTACTAAAAATGAAACAATCAAACAAAAATTAGATACGAAATCCATTTAATTTGAGTTTCAGATAAGCAACAAATAATTTTGACTTTAAGTATGCTTCATACAATATGTGGGAGCATGCACATACCAACAGATTTCTCATTTTTCACCTGAAATTCAAATTTAGCAGGGCTTCTTTTATTTTGTTTCATAACTCTACCTGTTCCAGCTGACTACCACACGCAGGGGCTGGAATGTATTAAGTACTCATTGAAGGACAGTTTTCTTTCAGCTTTGACCTGGATGTGAAATCAAAATGTTACATTTTCCTAGTTCAGAGTGGCCTTTCTTGTGACCACAAGTGAGGTTTTTTTTTTTTGCCTTTCTATTATTTGTTTTGTTTTTGGTTTTTTGAAACAGGGTCTCCCTATGTATTTCAGGCTGGCCTCGGACTCACAGTGATCCTCCTGCCTCAGCCTCCCGAGTGCTGGGATTACAGGTGTGCCCCACCACACTTGGCTCACAAGTGAGTTTTAATTACCAAAATGAAAGTGTTTACTTTGACCTAAAGGGGGCCAGAAACACATGGATCTACCCAAACTGTCATCCAGAGGTGAGTAAGGGACGCCTGCCCTTTACCGAGCAAGTTTCTAGATTGAGGAAAAAATTAAAATGCTTCCTTCTTGTCCCTGACTAACCCCAGTCCATCCAATTTATTCATCCAACAAATATTTATTGAGTGGGGTTATTACCATTCATATCCTCAGTTGATAGAAAAGGACAGTGAAGTACAGAGAAGCCAGGTGACTCGCAGCTGCAGGTTAGACCTGGAAGGGCCCACATTGAAGGCTTGCTACCTGGCCCATGCGGTTGTCCTGAAGCTGTAACAGGTGCAGCTAGCAGCAGATCTCCTGGTCATCGGGGAATGCCCTTGGAGGGCTACTAGGGCCCTGGCCCCTTCTTCTTTTCTCTCTTTCATGTCTCAGCCATGAGGTGAATGGGTTCACCATGCACGGAAGACAGGATTGCCATGGGCCCCAAAGAATACTGCCAACCAATGCAGACTGAAAACGCTGAAACGTGAGCCTAAATAAACCTCTTTTCTTCATGAGTTGACCATGCCAGCTGCTTGTTACAGTAACAGCGAGCTGACTGCCGCACTTGCCCAAGGTAACACAGCAGGCAGACGGCAGATCTGGGCTTATCACTGGATGTCTGTCATCTGAGAGCCCTTACTCACACCCTGTAGCACAAAGTGCAGAAGGAGCCAGCCTCACACTAGGTGGGCCTCTCACAGAGTGGCCCCTGGCCCTCACCCACTACCATCATTTTCTCTCCTAAATGCTGCCCACCTACTTCGCTCCCTTCCAACCTCCTTCTCCACACCCAGTCAACGTTCAGCTCTTGCCCTGACAGAGGCATAATCTCCAGTCTGCTCCAGCTCTCTGCTCCTCTCCAGTTTGTTCTTCACAGATGAACAGTAGGTGCAATCATGCTACCTCTCTACCTAGAACCCTTCCAACTCTCTTGGGATAACCATGGACTCCTACCCATGGACCCCAGGCACCTGATCTACCTCCTTTGACTTCTCCAGCCTCATCTCCCTTCCTCTTACTCCCTCTGCCTTTACTGATCCATGGCTTGGTTCTCTTTTGCAGCATAACAAACCATCCTGACACTTGCAGCCTTAAAATGGTAACTGTGAATGGCAAATAAATACATGAAGAAATGTTCATCATCATTAGTCATGAGAGAAATGCAAATTAAAACCACACTGAGATTCCATCTCATCCCAGAAAGAATAGCCAGGATAGAAAACACTATCAACAACGTGTTGGAGAGGCTGTGGGGAAAAAGGAACTCTTCTGCACTGTTGGTGGGAGTGTAGACTGGTGCAACCACTATGGAGGTCAGTCTGGAGATTCCTCAAAAAGCTCGGTTTGGAAGTCCCATTTGACCCAGCTATTCCACTTCTGCGCATGTTCCCAGAAGAACTGAAAACATCATACCACAGTGATATATGTGCACCCATGTTTATAGCAGCACAATTTGTAATAGCCAGATCTTAGAAACAACCTAAGTGCCCATCAACTGAGGAATGGATAAAAAAGTTGTGGCATTTTTATACAATGGAGTACTACTATGCTATAAAGAATGATCACATTGAGATATTTATAAATAAATGGACACAACTTGAGACCATTCTCTTAAGCGAAATAAACCAAACTCACAAGTGTAAATACCGTATAGTCTCCCTAGTATGAGAGTTGATAAGAGTATATAAGATTTTATGGTAAGCATGAGTCCCCATCTCATAGCTTTGAAGCCTTTCAATGTTTTCATTCATCAGTTGGAATGGTTTTATTCTGTTTTGTTTGACTATATCATGCATGATGATATGAACAGCTGTTTTGAAGAAAACAAAACATTATGACAGCTATTGCTGATTTAATATCATCCTTCTTAGAAGTCCTACCATGCTTCTATTCTTCTACTACCATTGGTTCTATCTATCACATTGTGTCATATTGGGATTTGAATATGTGTGATAGTTTAAACAAAATTTTTCTATCGAAAATGAGATATTATAGTACCCATTGATCATTTTCTGTTATTCGGTTCAGAAAGCCCTGTAATTCTTTCACTATATGCATGGCTTTATACTATTGTGTTATGTTTGATATTATTGTATTTTTGAAACCATGCTCAACTATAGCATAGTAAGAGATACTGTGATAGCTACTGTTGATGTCCAGTTGTCTTAATGTAAAGTACTGTGTTGCCTATGTTGTCCTGTTCTGATCTGCTCTGTGCTGCCCTCTTTTGTTTTATTGTCTTTAAAATAAAATTAAAAAAAAAAGAGGCAGGCATGTTTAAAAAAATAACTAAATAAAATGGTAACTGTTCCGTTACTTCTGGTGATGCTCAGGTGACTGGGCTCTGCCGCGTGGTTCTTCAGGGCCTGCAGATGTCTGGAGGCTTGGCTGCGCTGCTCTTCCACGATGGCCTCTCACCTGCCTGATGGCCGACGCTGCCCATCACCTGGGGACTCACCGATGCTGTCCCCGGGAGC
>PVJX010017087.1:0-39001 GCA_004027295.1 Dolichotis patagonum | reverse complement strand
ATGAAGCTTTCTATTTATAAACAGAAGGGGCATCCCATCATCTCGAGCCTCATCCTTGCTTTTAGGCATCATGTCACGAGCTGTCCCATGCTATATTATATCAAGTGGTTTGCTGTCATACTTGTTTGAATCTTTTATTTATAGTGACGGTAACATATTTGGCACTTAAACGTTCTCCAAAATTCTGATAAACCCCAGTTATCTTGTACCATAAGTGGGCCAGCTTTCACTAAGTTAGAAATGAGTGTTTACATGGGGAACTGAGACAGGAACATTCTAATTCGCCAAGTTCCCTAATACAAGTATGTCTACAGAGCAGCCATCTCGGCAGCCAAGGACACCTGTGAAATCACTGCAGAAGCTGTCAGGCCAGCTTAGAAGCAGCCGTGATGAAGATCTCGAGTTATTTCTGGAGCAGGTGACTGATGTGTCAAATAGAAGTTGACATTCTGATGGGATCCAAACATGCTGTGACAGGAATTAATGAGCATAATGATGCTGAAATGATATTTACCTTATATCTTTCTTCCAAAGAACCCTTCTGGTCTTTAATCTCATTTTCATTGAAAATATCTCTTTGGAGTTGAGAGGGAAGGTGTGATTCATCTGTTCATTAGAACAGCAGATAGAGTTAATTGTTTGGATTTCAGACTCTTATTTGTGATAGGAAGAGGTGTAAGTAAATTAAACTTACAGAAATTAAACTGAAGAGAAATATCACTCTTCCCAATTGTCCTACATAATTCTGCCAGATCAAGCTCCAACAAGATCATTTCCTGACACAAAAGGCTTTGGCGGATCCTCACAGATTGCCAAAACCCCTCACAGTCCAAAGAACCTAACTTAGCAGGCAGGGCCAACCTACACTATCTCACAATGCTCTTCTATTTATGTCATGTTTTAGCCAAACAAATACACTTGCTGTCATCTGCTATCTGGTCTGTGCACCCTGTTCTCTTTCCATATGCTCACCTCATGTGCTTAACTTGTTTAGTGTCTATTTTCCTTGCCTTATGTAAATGCCGGAACTGTCCTCAGGGCTTAACAGAGGTAACAGGCACACAGTAAGTGCTTGACAAATTCTTGTTCCTGAAGCACCCACGATGCTGCCCCACCTCCATGCCTTTTGCTCATGATGTTCTCTCAGCCAAAAATACCTGTACCCCCCATCTTGATCTGTGGAAGCCAGAGCTGTCTTTTTAAGCCCAGGTAAAACTCTGACCCCTTGTTTAGTCTCCGTGACTTAGGAACTGCCACAACGCTGTTATTGATCTTCACCTTACCTGCTGTGGTGTCACATCATTTGTGTAGTTGTCCTTTCCAGCTCCTCTCAAATGGTCACTTCTCAAAAAGCAGGAGCTGCTCTGGAGCCTGGCAGGGTGTGGGCACATGTTAAAAATGCAGTTGCTTATCTCAAACTATTGGTGATCAGTATTCTGTATCCAGACTCTGAAGCTTGTCAGGAGAGGGTATTTCCATCATTCCCTCACAGCTGAGAGGAGGCTCCGCTGGGGATCCTCTTCTGATCTTTCTTTAGGGGGACCTCCCTTTCTGCTCTGGGAAGAGCCATGTACTCTGGTACTGAGGTAGAGAATTCTGTTATTTGTTGGGCCCAGTGCAAGTTGACAGGGGACACATTTGGTTCTTTACATTTTTATAAAGCTCCAATGCCAATCTAGATAATGCAGAACAAATCAATGCAACAACATCAGTAGAGGAGATATGATTAGATCAATCCCAGGGAATTATTGTACTGCTCTGCACATCTGGTGAACATTCTCAATGTACCATTCAGTTATGGGAAGAGTACACCAGGTTGAATAGATCTAAGCTTATAAGCAGCCCATTTTTGATACCCTGAAGATAACCAGCTAACAGCAATATGGGCATACTGACCATCTGTGATATAACATTCTGTGCAATTAAGAAAGAGCCGCCTCAACAATTGCATTGTGGAATATTCAGGGCTATTAAAATTGATGATGCAGATCTATATTTATTGAGTTGGAATAGAGCCCACAATATATTGCTAGGTGAAGGAAACAGACTTCAGAACAGTGTGATTATGGAAATTATACCATATTCATATCTATATTTATTCATAGAAGTATGATATCCTCAGAAATGGTAATAGTAATTACCTCTGGGTGATAAAATTTTCAGTAATTTTAAATTTTTAAAATAGTTTTTTTGTATTTATTTTTACAGTGAGACATTATTTTTTACAAGTAAAAATTGAGCTCTATAAGGCTGCAAAAAGGCTCATTTTAAAAAACCTTCAAATTTCCTAAAGGATGCTTACTGTAAAACAAACACAGACAAACACTTGCATAAGGAAAGAAAAGATCATTCCACTTTCCCCATAACTGAACCACATACCATGCTGACTACATTTAGCAGTAAAAATGAATAAGAGGCAGATGCTTTATAAGAGAAGCACAGGTCAAATCAAGCTATCCTGACCTAGCATGGATAATATGCATATTTTGTAAGTGACTAAAGTATGAAGCATCCCTTCAAATATCACTTTAATCTTTTTTGGATGGCAGCTGATTTGTAAGTACAGAATTTCTAATTCTTTTGCTTATAGGTCAAGAGAGAAAATATCCTATGGCTAATAGCAAAGAAATAATGACTTCATTCCCCATGGCATATTCAGTCACAGAAAAAGAGGCACACACCATCGATCACATTTGCAATTCACACTTTATTCCATCTTGATTCGTATACATGTAGAACTGGGTCAGCAAGAGACTAAAATCAGTGCAGAACTTCTCAGGACTAATGGGCCATGAAAGGCAGTACTGGTTTTGGCACACAGAGTGGATCTATACATTGGCTGGAACAAGATGGACAGGAAAGTAAAATGCACAAATCTAACACCATGTCAAAATCATATCTGAGCTCTGTAGCATGTTAAAGAGTAAATAATTACAAATACTGACATGCAACTCTACATAAGTTGTATTATTCATCTATAGACTACTTTTCCCCTTAAAGATCAAGAAATGGCTGTAGCAATCTGTTCACAGTAGCTTAAACAAGCAATCAATATTATAGCAATCCATCATAGTTAAAGAAATAATGCTAAATAATGAATTTGCTCTACATTGTCTCTTTATTAAACTGAGTAATACTAACCAAATATTTTTGACTCAACTTTTACTTACTTCAATATAATTCCTCATGTTTTTATCATGTCCAAAAACAGTGTCTGTTAGTTTATTCTTCCTTACAAGTCACAATGGATGAGAAAGGAATCTCTGTAATGAGTATCTTTCTTTTTCAAAGAAAACATTATGCTGATGAGAACATCAAACAAGTAGTACTATTCTTCTGCAAGTATTTTAGGTTTTCACATCTTTGTATTACACAGGGAGTCAAAAGAAGCCAGCCTGGTAGGTAACACAGCAGTGCAGAATAAGACGTAAAAGAGGCACAAAGTGTCTATGTGATTTCTCAAGACAAAGAGAGGGAAAGGGAAAATACAAAGTTGCCTTTGGCAGAAAAAACTGTTACAAAATCTATTCATTTGCAGTTAGTTAAACATAATACAGAACAGTTCTTTAATTTTAGTGATGACAGAAGAAATACTATTGAAAATTAGTCAGTTAGTCTAAACTGACTGATTGGGCTGTTTTTCTTGTGGTTGCTTTTGAGTTGGTGCCCTCTCCCAGGGAGGAGTTCTGCTTTTTGCCAGTGTAGGGTCACATTTAACCCAAAAGGGCAACCTTAATTACTGAGAACAACTTTTTTTATTAACTTGAGCATGTGGCTAACATTCATTTTCTCTGAAAAACATTATTCACCCACCATGAGAGTTTCAAAGTATAACAGTGACCGTGATATGGTTCACTCATGGGGTGCACATTGCTAGGTATTTGCATGTGATATGAATTTTAAAGTTAAACAATAAGGAAGGGAGGGTGAAGAAGGTACTTCTTCAAATCACTGTCATAAAATCGTCAGGTAGATGAAAAAAAGGTAGTGGTTTAAGGATTTCTCCATTTCTCCATTCTCCAGAGCCTTCTCCCCTCCCCCTGCTGAGGAAGAGTGAAAGGAGTGGAGGGAATCCTTTCTTGTTCACCGCCGGAATGATGGTTTGACTACAAACATGGAGGTGAGCAAAGTGAGAACTGAAATAATATTTCTTACTCTCCCTGATTTTAAATCTTAAACAACAAGGTGCAAGGTTGCAAGATGGAGATGACGAGGAGGTCTGATAACATGCCTGGATCTGTCACCATTCCTTGGAAAGTACCATATTCCTAGCCTGATTCTTTCAACTCTAAGTAAAAGAATGATGTCTAGCATCACTGTGGCATTGCTCTTTTTAAGACACCCATGTCAGTTGAAAGTTGTGCAACTTGAAGGGTAGAGAAGAAAGAAGTTTTAATTGCATTCCATAATAAGTATGCATGGATATTTCAGAGTAGAATCACCCACTGTCTGAAGCTGGTTTCTGGCACCAACTTGATCATTTCTTGAACGCACTCCTTAACATGCAGGGCCGCTCCCTCTGACTCTCAACAGACCATCAGTAATCATTTTTAGATGTCCCTTTGGAAAGAAATGACTTTGTGAGAACAGGCTAATTGCAAGGACTAGAGGCTGGAAATAGGGTGAGTCAAGCAGAGGGAAGCAGAAATAAGCTGAAGGAAAAAAAATGATGTCTTTCTTCCAGGTCCTACATGAACAGTAATGAGGTAAAAATTCATGGAATGTGACTTAGAGTCTTTCTAAGATATAGTACCCATGGGGTGTTTCCGCGTTTCTTGATCTAAGAGCCCTTAGCAACCATCTGGTGCTGAATTTACCTTCCTGGGTGTGGTGCCCTACTTCTGGAATTTGGATCTCAGGGTGACCCTGTGAGGATTTGCCTCTGTGTAGCTAACACTGCCCCAAGCAGCCACTCTGATTTTGGTCACAGTTAAGCAAAGGAACCAGTTTGGCCCTCCAGGGGAGAAGGGGGCTGGTGGTGACAGATGTGTCAGCTGTGAGGGAGTGCAGACTGCAGGCAGACTGGGTTGACCTGCAGGAAGGTGTCCAGAATACAAGACTTGGATTTTACCCAAGGTCAAGGCGGCTGTGATAGAAAGGCAAAAGAGAGTACTGGGGAAAAAGGTTGTCAGAGTTCAGCAGAAAAGGAGAGACAGAGAGAGGGAGAGAGAGAATGAGGAGAATCACTGGATGAGGAATTTCACAGGAACCAAACATGATTCACGCATGATACAGAGGAAAAAAGCTAGCTTATCTGACTGATCAGGAAGGTATTCTTCGGAATATACTGCAACTAAACGACTTTCACACAGATAATGTGAACACTAAAATGAGTGTTTCCATACTATTATTAATCACATTTCAATGACTCATTAGTTCTATGTTTTCTAGGTTGCTTAATTCATTTAGCACATCCACAGCTTAGGTACCACTGAGAGGTGAAAGGAGGGTGAGGGTGCAGAAAACGAAGCAATGAAACTTAGAATTAAATTTTTGTAAACAAGAGTTAGTAGCACAGTGGCACAGTAGATTGTCAAGAAAAACAAAAGGAGTGGGTACAGAGTCATCAGCCTGGTCAGCGCCATCTTGCCGGCTACAAGAAGGGACTCTGTAACTCAGGAGTCCACCTTCTTGTTAATAAAAACTGAGGAGCAGGTGAGCAACCCATCCACCTTTTCCAGTTCAGAAATGCTCACAGGGATCAGCAGATAGTCTTTCAGTTTCTCATAAACCTACAATGAGAATGGAGGGTAAGTGAGAGGGATTATACTTCATCCTGCTCATCCTGTTTCGCTACCCCCAGATGCAGAGAATGAATTCAGTTCTCATGCCTCAGCCTTCACTCATTCATCCCTAACACACACATAGCCTCCCCCCTGCCCCACACGCCTGCAACCCTCCCCAGAGTTGGTGGCAGCTGGTTAACCACCAGCTCTAGGCTGTAACCTCAAAGCCGAAGATGTGTCAGAAATGTGGTTGTTGCTAGAAAATGCTTTTACTCTGCTATTGTCATTGCTGGCTAAAGTGGCACGTGAAGTCAGTGGCCATGTGTTCACTCTGAACATTTCTTTCTCCATACTTGAAAGCCTTCTCAGTGAGGCTTCATTGTTTCTTTCCTTGCCCAAACCACTGGAAGAAATTTGACCAAGTGTAATTTATGTGACTATTTCAGATCACACACTGCTTTTAAGTTAGAAGTGTGAATTTTATAGCATCTTTCAACACTAATGGAAAATGTGTTTCAAACTTCAAATTAACAGTCCATAGATTTTGCTCTGTGATCAAAGAAAGTACACTTCTAAAAACAAAGTCACTTGAAAATATACTGCCTAAAAACTATTTACCATGCTTTTTTTGGGTGGGAGTGGGGGTGGGGAAGCTTCTTAAGGTTATGTGCAATGATTAATTAAGAGTCCTGGAACCAGTTAGAATTGGTTTCCAAACCCAGTGGTGTCAACTTACAACTAAGACTTCAGTTAAGGGACAGCCTCTCTGCACCTGTTTACCTCTCTGTCATGCTGAAATAATAAAACAGGTCTCCTAAGGCCGTTGTGAGGACAAAGCAAGACAATGTTCATAGCTTGCTTGGCATAACTGCTGGCACCAGAGAAGTCCTCAGTCATCAGCTGTCCTCAGGGGTGTTATTGATAATCACGGGGGTTTTGTTAATGTTACTGATATTGTTGACAGACACAGGTTGAACGAGGAAGCAGTTACCGATCGTCTGGAAGTCAGGTGATTCTACGCTGGGGTCTAGGTTTAACAACACTTTGAGTGTGAGATCCACTATTAAGCCCTGGTCTGAGACCTGGAATTTTAACATTTTCTGCAGGTTCACACTTTTGGCCATGGAAATAGAGAGAAATTATCCATATATTTCCCCCACCTTTCCCTTTTTATCTGCTAAAAGAGTAGCAGATAAAATTAGAAGGTAAGCCTAGTAACAGCATCGTATTGCATATTTTATGTGCTTGTAATATTCCTAATATTTTCAAAGCAAAAGTCAATGGTTACTAAAGGCTCTTCTGTAATACTTCTGTAATACTCCTCAGAGATAAAGAAGTGCACTTGAGGAAACTATAGTTTAGCACTGTCAGTCTGCTTCATAGGGTAAAATTGAGATTACTAAGGTATGCATAGACACTGGCACAATGCCTTGAAAGACAAGGGACATTTACTTAGCCCAGGAAAGAATTCCAGATCCAGGAACAACAAATGCAGAGACTTCTGGTGGGACCAGCTCACTCGTATGCAAGTGTGCCATATTTTTTCCTGCTCTAGCTTCCCACCACCTAGGACACCTAGTTCCCTTTTTGCAACTTTGACAATGAGCACACACCTCTCAGGATCATCCACACTCCTCTGCCTTAAGAAGCTACTTACAGACTGCTCAGATCTGTCAGAAAATAATGAACAGCTGACCATCTGATTGTGAGTCTTTATGCCTCATGAGTATTGATGTGGAAAGGTATATTTAATCAGAGCTGAGCACAGACTTGAGTGGTTGGAGTACTTATTTGAAAAGCTTTGAATACTATGTATGATTGTTTCACCTACTGTGAATGCACTAATGACCAATGACATGAAGAAGAAAACTGAGTTAAATAAACTTTCCCTGTGCCTTTAATATTCTCTCTGCTTTCTTAACAAGGTGTATAGAGGAAGAGGAAGACCCCATTTGTCACTCTATCATAAAAATAATCCCCATGGAAGCCCACCCAGATGCAGTGGCCAGGGGGGAAAGGTTTTTTTTTTTTTAACCTTTGCACTTTCTGGATATTCTTCTGGGGTTTGGTGCAGCAAGACATGTCCTTTGCTGGGGATATTTAGATATATACAGTTTGCAGCCATGTCGTCAGGCACAGTGAGCTTGTCATAGCGGTGGTCACTCATCTGTTGCATGATCTACGAAAGAAACAAAGCAGGTCTAAGCAGTGTCTCCTGCACTTTCAAAAAGAAGGAAGACAGCGTGGCAGGATGCAGGCTTGCAAATGATTCCTTAAGGTGATTCCTTTGGTTAAGTTGCTGGTGAGTTTCCTGCGATTCCCTTCAGTCACTTGGAAAAGGAAAACCTGATTAAGATATGGTTTTGGGGAAGAATTGCAAAAGGTTTTTGTTGTTCTTTTAAAGTGTGTGTTTGTTTCTATTTCTAAAAAGGTTTTTAAAACTTCTGATCATTTTTCTGGTTTTTGTTATTATAAGACCTGTCAGAAAGACACAAAATGCCTGCATGGGAAACTTCCAGCAGAGATTTTGATATCATTGGTTGAGTAAGCAGTGTTTCCTTGTTCCATAAAAAAGAAAGACCATAACAGTAATCAGGATGGTTAATAGTCAGATTTAGAAATAAGCTACCCCCAAAATTTGCTCTTCTCTGTCCATTCAAGTTGAACGCACTTGTCTGTTCACCAGTGATGCCCTTAATATAAAGAACAAAAGAAAGACTCGTATTCCTAAGCATTACCCTCAGGGATTCTGATTTGGCAGATTTGGGGTGGAGTGCAGGAATTTGCATTTTGAAAGCCCTCAGATGATCTAAGGCAGAGAGTCCTTGAGACCACACTTGCAGAAAAACTAACTCACCAGGTCTATTGTTCAGATGATGTATCTACTATGACTTTAGTGTACAATAATTTTTAAAAGAACACAGTATTTAAAATGTTGATGCTTCACTCATAGCTCAACAAAATCAAAACAAACAAAATCAAAACAACCCTAAAATAACCTCTGTTCTTCTTTAAACAACAAAAATATTCAAATATCAAAGAAAAAAAGGCACATTTTATTTTGGGATGAGACATGTGGGCTGTCATCTATATATTGTAAAGGATCTGCGGACATGCCAGACTGTGAGGCTGTAACAGTATCTCTTCCACAATCCAGCTTGAATCTAGTTATTCTTCACTCTCCGTGTGGAAATGTGTTCAGACAACCCTGTAGATTTGTGCACACTGTCATGGTGGCACTGGGCAGTAAGGTTAATGATGTGGGAGAGGAGACGAGGGACTGTGTGCTCCATGTGGAACATCAATTCCCAAGAGAACATGAAAAGTAGCACATAGTAGGCTCTTCTCTATCCTCCAGTCAGGCTAATCATTTACTTCTACTGTGAAGTATGTCAGGAGTGGAGAGAGACCAGGAACAGTCTGACAGTGGGATGTTTTTCACAGCGAAGTAAACATCAGGAATGTGGACAAACATAAGCATGGTATGAAAAGCCAGGAGATGCAAAAGTGAGCAGGGCGTGGATCCCATGTTCTAAGAGATTACAGCCTAATGGAGGACACGATAGACAAACAGATCATTAAATTATAGTGAGAACAACCAAGACTTCAGGCTAAATACATTTACTATTTACTATTTACTCTCAAAATTCTCATGAGGTCAAATAACTTGCTTAGGATAATAAACATCGATTCAAATTTGCTCTGTGTGACTGAAAATCTTTCTTAATCATCTCGGTTTGCTTTTGCTTGATCTCCATACCTCAGTAGATCTCTCCCTCCTATAAGTCATCATGTCTGCTTTTCTGTATTCATTTAGCACTTATTTATTTTCTTGCAGTACCATTAATTCTTTCTTCATATGTAATTTTATTTGGTGGAGTTAAAGAGTGTGACTTCATCTTCATTTTTCTTTTCTTTTTTTTTTTTTTTTTTTTTTTGAGACAATGTCTCGCTGTGTAGTTTAGGCTGACTTTGAACTCTGTAGCCCAGGCTGGCCTCAAATTCTGCAGTCTTTCTGCCTCAGCCTCCTGAGTGATGGGGTCATAGACACATACCATAACTTCCAGTTTTTTTTAAAAATATATTTCAAAATTTAAATTATTCTTTGAAGGGATAAGCCACTAACACAAATCAGCTATGGAATGAGTTCTTCCTAAGTGCCCAAATAGAGAAAGTTTAGATGTATTTCAACATGAAAATTTAGACCTATTCCAACTTCATAATTTTAAGACATTCCTAGTGACCAATTTTTTCTAAACAAATCAACATATTCAAGTTGGCCCTCTTTATGAAATGGATATGCCTATAAATAACACTGAGAAGCTTCAGAGGAAAAACATCAGACTCAGGTAGCTTTTTTGTATTACAAATTGTCACTAATTTCTATGCAGACTTTGTTTTTGCTGTTTCCAAAACACAATGGTAGTAGAATACCATTTGTTCTTTGGTGGGAGGGAGTCAGATCATGATTCTAGAGTCAGATTTGGGTTTGGGTCCAAGATCTAACAGTTCTTCACAGTATGTATTTAATACTGTATTTTGATTTCTTGGTTTTCACATCTACCAAATTGAGATAACAGCTTTCATAAACTTACTATGAAAATTAAATGAAGACATGTATATAATAAAGCATAGTAACAAGCTCTCAGTAAGCCCTCACAATATCACACCAATATTTTATGACATGATCAAATGAGACCCAAGTTCTCAGGCTACTGTCCCACCTAACCATGATGGCAAGTGGTGATGTTTGACCCCATTCTTAACATAGCCTGTTTTGGAAGTCAATCCTTACTCTTAAAAGACATGGTAAAACTACATCTTTGGTGGTTTTTTGGTGATTTGCCAGCCTCCTTTTTTACTTTTTCTTTTACATTTCTCCATTATTAATGCCTACTAATTTTCACAAAATCCTGGTTTCAGTGCATATATTTTGGTCCCATATGTTTCCCCCATTACCTTCCTTTATAGCCAGCCTCTCACCTCCCCCCATCCCCTTCTTCTTATCTGATAATACTTTCCTTTCTTCTTTCTTCTCTTATATTTTAGATTCAACACATTAGGGAAGACATGTAGTATTTGCCTTTTTGAATTTGGCTTGTTTCATTTAACATAATGATCTCCAGATCCAGCCATTTTTCCTGTGAATGACAAAAATCTGTTCTTCTTTACAGATGAATAATGCTCCAACATATCACATTTTCCTTATCTATTCATCTGCTGATGAGCACCCAGGTTGATTCTGTATCTTGGTTCTATATTGTGGCACAATAAACTCGGGTATCTTAGTATTCCTATAGTATGCTGACTTTAATTCCTTCAAGTATATACCAAAGAGAAGTACAGCTATCAGATGGTAGGTCTACTTTTCGTTGTTTTGGAGAAACCTCCATACTGATTCCCATAGTGACTGTACTAACATGGCCACCAGCAGTGCAGAATTGCTTCTACCACTTCCCCTTGTATCCTCATCATTTATTTACTGTTTTTAGTATTCTTGATGGTTACCATTCTGACTAGAGTGAAATGGATTGTCAATGCAGTTTTGATTTCTCTGATGTTACAGATATTGAACATTTTTTCATGTGTTTTGGCCATCTGTACTTCTTTTGAACAGTGATTATCCTGTGCATTTGCCAACTCAATAATTGGACTATTTGGGTTTTTTGGTGTTAGGTTTTTTGAATTCTTTATATATTCTAGATGTTAATCCTCTGTTGGAGGAGTAGCTGAGAAAGATTTTCCCGCGGTGTGTAGGCAGCTTCCTTTTTCCTATGGCTGTGTTAGTGAACACACAATTCAATACTATTGGAGCTCTAGCATCCCTTTTGCCTGGATCCCTTAGAGAGAATTGCTATAAAGTTCCCAAACGTTTCAAAAGAAGGATAAATTTTAATGAGAATCAATTTGAAGTTTCTTTCTTTAGCCAGACTTCTATCCTTGAGTGAGGACCAGGTATAATGGAGCAGACAGAACCTGGCTTCAGAGTCAGGAAGACCTGGGTCTGAAGCCATATCAGGCACAGAGTAACTATGTGAATTTGGGTGAGTTATCTAAACTTTCTTAGCCTCAATCTCCTCAGCTGAAAAATGGATGGACATTCCCTACTTGCTCACCATAGGGTAACTATGAAAATTATTTTAAAATCATGTGTGTTGGGCTGGGGATTTAGCTCAGTGGCTTAAGCGCCTGCCTGGCAAGCGTGAGGTCATGAGTTTGATCCCCAGTACCAAAATAAATAAATAAATAAATAAATAAATAAATAAATAAAAAAAATCATGTGTGTTACGGCTCATATCTATATGTCTCCCCAAAGCCTCACATGGTTATAGGTAGGGCTTTTGGGAGATGGTTGGATCTAGGATGTATGATGCTGGGACCAAGCATGTGATGCTGGGATTGATTCATGGTGAGATGCTAGGATTAAGGCTGCCCCTCCCTGAGTATAAGGCCGGGTACTGTGGATAAGACGTAAGGGACAGAAGGAGGGTTGCTGCCTCTCTTATAGCTTGCTGCCTTGCTGCCTTCTTCCTGCCATAAACTGTTTCTCTTCTGTGACACTCCTCTGTCAAGCCACCCTGCCTTGCAGCCAGCCAGCTATGAGCTAAAGCCTCTACAAACTGTGAGCCAAATAAACCTTTACTCCTTTAACTTTGGGTGTTGGGTATTTTGTCTCAGCAACAAACACCAACAATATGTAAAGTGCTTAGCACAAACTTCCAGCACATATTAAACATTATAAATGTGAGTTCCTGTCCCTCTTTGTTTCTTGCAAGTCACTTGTCAAATAACAGAGGACCAAAATATATTTTAAACAATTTGATTCATTCCTTCCTTCTTTTCACTCTTTGAAAAAGGATATAGAGAACTTTAGGAGTACACTGCAATCAACTATATGTTCAAGCATATGTGTGCTTGAACAATTACCTTCCCTCAGAAAAATAACATATATTCTATGTCCAGAGGTACAGTCCATTATTTAATGTGAAAGTTAGCTAAAGTCAAGGAGCCAAAGTTTGTCTTTTTTACTTAAAGCCATACAGAAGGGCACTATATCCTGTGGTCCTAACCCAAATGAGGTTAGTCAGCAAGGTAAGATACAGAAGTGGTGAACCTGAAATGAACTGGACAATTTGTAGCACATAAAGGCATTAAAACAAAGACAGAAAAGAAAAAAAAAGTGTGTATTAAATCAAATGTATAAACTTCTGTGACTTTGTGACCTCTTTTTTAGTAAAATAATCCCATAGCCACTGGGGAGGTTGCCTTCTTAATGGGCGTTGTGGGTCTCTCTTTAGATGCAAGATGACACTCAGCATTTGTGCGATATTTTAGCAGCTGCTTTTCTGAGCAAGCTGCTTCTTTCCAGCTGAAGCCACTGGGACCACACAATGTCTGAATCTCTGCTTACTGTGTGCTGTTGAAGGTCACTCTGCTCATGTTGGCGGTCTGAACTCTTCTCTCTTCTTGATTTGGACCTAGTTTATTTAAGAAATTCAGGATTTTTTCCAGATGCCTTGGGCTGGAAGTTATCACACAGAGGTCCTTCAGACATGTTATGTACAGCCACTGCCACCTGACCAAGTCTAGACATGAACCCAAATCCAGAAAATCTACTATTTGCATTGACTTAACTTCCTCAGTACTTGGAAGAGCTGTGGTTAGCTTAGGGGCCAGTATATTCAAGTGAGGTGCTCCCAACCATTCATAAGCACCTGATAATTGCCAGTTGGTTTTCCCATTTAATTCATGGTTTTGTGATCATTCACTGCACTCTTTATCCACAGATAAAGGAATAACATAGGTCGTGATATAAGATGCTCTGAAATAGACAGAGACACGGGATGGCTGCCTCACCCGCTCCATATGAATTTGAACAAATCTGCCACCTGCCCATCTGACTCAGCACATCTGGTGGTGACTCTGAAGCTGAAACATGGAATCTTGTACATTCCAGAGGAAGTGTTTTCAAGGACTGTTACCAGTACCTACTTCTTGTTTACCAGTGAGGAGACAAACTAAAATCTCCAAGGTTGTGCCTACTTCAGACAGTGCCAAGGTTCACTAGAGGACCGGAAACTGTGGATTTCCTTTCTAGTTCTGGTTTATGTTGGCTCCACCCCCTCTCGAATGAATGAACAATCTTCTCCCCTATTTGAAATTCTAATTGTTGGTTTACCTTGGTCTTTAATGCATCTCCCTTTTCTCAGCCTTATATTTATAATTTATACCTCCCCATGAGGGTACTCCTAAAATTAATGACATAAGGGCCAGTGCCCAACATAGAAATGTTTTAAGACAGTTTTACTCTTTACATTACTAGGAGGAAAGGAATTATACTATTCTTTATGGTGAAATAATTTCACGCCAAGAATATATGAAGTAATTTACTGATAAATTCTACTGAGAGTCACTCTAAAAATAAATGTTTTAACAAAACCACCAAAGCTACCTTAGAGAAGCTTTTCAATTAATTTATCAAGGCCCTAGGGTCATCATTTTTAGATAAATTTAAAATATGCGAAAAGAAATTACTTTTAGTAAGGAACAGGCCCCATTTAGAGTGATGAGTCAATTTAACTGTGAATAAAGGCTGCTTTAAGCCTAGTCTCTCTCTCTAAATGAAAAGGATTTATGAAGCAATAACTATAAATAACAAACAAGAAATATATATTTTTTCCATGAAAAAGCTAAATGTGTTTATTTCAGACAAAGAGCTTCTGCCATCTTGGATGAAGAACAGGTTTCTCTTTTTCTGTCACAGTGATGGCATTCCTTTCTTGCATGTTGTTATGGTCTGAGCATGACAGCTTGTCGTTTATTTATAGCTGGGTTCAGGAGGGGCACACATATATGTGATATATAAAGTGCAGGCCGTCACCATGCAGAGACAGCCTCACCGAGGCTGTAGCTTTGTAAGGTCTCCATGGTGCATCTCCCGGGCACCGCAGTGGGAGGGGCAGTGCCATGGCAAGACCAAGACGCAGGGTTTGTTTTCCCTTTGCGGATGCACAGTCTTTGTGAAAAGATGAGCATCATTTCAAATATCCTGGGAATGTGACTGTTGGGCTGTTTTGTTTTATGTTCCAACATTTTTTCCTTACAAAGTTGGAGGAGGTGGTTTTGTTCCAGAGCGCTATGTAAACAAAGTATTCCTCTAACCCTAGGGACTGTACTTCCTGCTTCTCACTGCACGCCATGCCAGAACGGAAAGCAGAAAGCACCTAAACCCTCCACACGTCACACAAATTCCTCTCCCTAAAAGCAGATTACTCTATATCCTGAAAGACCTCAGACTCAACTCTGAAAAATCCACATAAATTTTATAGGATTGGGGGGAAGATTTGCAAAGTCAAGTCATTATTTCAAGAGTCTTTTCTAACTTTTGCCAAAGGAATCATACCACTCCATGTAATAGGATTAAAGTGATTATTACTGGGATTGGATAGAGTTTGTCAGTTCAATTCAACCACTCTTTATGCAGTGCCCGCTTTGAGTCCGGCACCACGGTGGTAGGATATGTGAAAAAGAAAGATGCAAAGATAACTCAGTCCTGCCTTTAGGAGAGAAAAATCTGTAATTCAAGGCAGGACTAGCATGTGAAGGGTGTGCCAGCAGTAAAAGGAAAGGCCAAGCTCACACAGGCAGCTCCTTAATGAAGAAGGCATGCTGCCATGGAGGAGCTGGCCCTGAGATCATCTTGCCACAGCCCGATCCTCACGTCTGTCACACAGCTGCTGCTTTAGAGGAACTGGCCTTGCTCCCCAGAGTAGAGTTGTCATACAATAGAGTGGGAACTCGGGTTTTTTAGCCAACGACAGTCTGCATGGCTAGTTGCATTAACAACCAGGCATTTCCGACAGTTCCCAACATTTCTGGGAATTTTCTCATCCAAAGGACTGGAAGGCAATTCCATTCTCTGGCTTCTTACTCATGCTTTCTTTGTATTACAGTAATTATGTTAAAAAAAAAAGTCTTGGCCTATGTTGTTTGACAGAACCATTTAAGCCTTAATGGGTCAAATACTGAAGCGAAGGTATATAGAAACTATTTAGAGATGTGTTCAGGAATATTCAGTGCACACAGCTGGTTTGCTCCGAATTGATCTATGATATGAATAGGAATCTATCATAACATATCGAAACTAAATCAAGATTAAAAGCAACTAATTGTAGACTATTGAGATTGACAGTATAGAATTCACAGACATTTTTTATTGCTGTTGAATATCTAAAATCATTCATTCATTTACTTATCATCTATCAAGAGTTTATTGAGAGCCTGAAACAAAGTAGGTATCAAGGTCTGGCAATCCTTTTAAGGCAGAGCCAATATAACTATGGCTAACGTTCTAAAATGGATATCATATTCTTATGTTTCATAGTCTTCCACAGATGAGCATAAACAGCCTGAAAGATGTTGTCTTTCAAACCATCTCTCTGCATTGGTGGGATATACAGAATCTAACAATAATGTTGCATGGTTCTTAATTATGTCTGCAGAATTTCAATGCCAACTATTTCCTTCGAAGCCAGCTGCTGTGTTCTGTACAAATTATTTCTCAAACTTGCTTGCTGTTCCTTTTGCTTAGATCGTATGAACCTTATGAATCTATGCAAGAGATTTGTTACTCTGTTGAAACTATAACAGCAATTCACACAAAGCATTTCTGAGATGAACTCTTAAAACCAGTGGCCTCTGTGGAAGGCTGGGAAAACGTTCCACCTCTGAGGCAGGAGGTCAGTGTTGCTGAAGCTCCAGGAAGCAGGGCACAGGCATATGAATAAGGATAACATCTCTAACTGACTGCCAGCCTGGACTAGAGTTTTATTTTAGGGGGGAGAGGAAGAAAATACAGACCATGGCACTGCTTTCCAAATGCAGAGTCTGGACTCTTACCTTCCCTTATTATCTTTGCCTGCGCATACTATAGTTGTGTAGCAGATGCAAATCTGTGATCCTTTTCTTATGTCTGATATGTAAATTGGTACACAGCTACCTACTTGGTTTGGGGGCTATGCCCTGGCATGCTTCCTCAGATGCCTGCATCACCATACCCTTGGGTACCCTAAGTTCCACCATCAAAGGTTAATTCCCTTGGGGACTAGTACTTGCTGATCTTTAAGGTTCCCTTGGGCCATTCAATAGAAAGAAACAACCAGAACACTCATCTTCTATTCATTAATGTGTTCATCTAGTCTGCATTCATTTTGCACAGCAACTGTGTGACTTGGATGGGTTGGCTATTCAGTAATTTGTCAGAGATCACATATTAAGACAGTGAATCCACGATTCACTCCCAGGTTTTCCTGTCTTCAAATGCCTTTTCTTTTATCACATCCAACTACTGCCCTGTCACCTTGAAAGACTATACCCAGAGCTCATTCACTAGCAGCTTGTGAACTAATGTTTCTTCTAAAAAGAATTTGTTTGACATGTACATATTTTTTAAAGTTTACATTTGAATGCATTTTAGACAGAGAACATCCAGCCCCTGGAGTCTTCTGAGTTTGCTAATGGACTACGAGTCTTGGGTTCCTGGAGCTGTTTTTCTAAGAAAAGAAGAGCAAAGCCTTTGGAATGGAAAAAGACAGAGAACAAAGTGTCCATGTGGCCCTCAGAGTGGCAGAGGAGTGGCTCCAAGATAGGAAGGAGATGAGGAATGGCCAAGAATGTATGATAGGCAGTGAGGGCCAGGACCAGCCACCCTGTCACCCTGACCCTGTCACTAAGAATTAATGCTTATTCTTCACACGAGCAAATGATTCCTTGGTTATCTCATCAGTAGGGCATGCATTAAAGTGTTTTCCTGCTGCAACAATTAGGATTCCTTTGTTTTCTCTTACTCATACAAAATTCCCTGCCCAGTCTGATTGGTCATTCATAAAAGGGTTGCTAGGGTTAAGGAAAAGTTTGCATTAACATAAGAATATTCTTTTTTCTGGAACAGAGTGAAGAAAATCATCATTGGAATTACTTTTTTCTTTTTTTTCCCTTGTGGTGCTGGAGATTGAACCCTCTGTAAGCAAGAACTTTGTTACTGAATACACCCCCAGTCCACATCTCCCATGCAATTACATAATTCCATTTAACTGCATTCTTAGCCTTAGGGGCTAGGAAAAGTCTTTTTTAGCACTTTTGATCTTCAGCTCTGGGCAATACTATGCTGATTAATTAGGAGGAAATGTGTTTGAAACATACTATACCCACCTAAGTTTGTTATAAATGTTACCGATAGGAAGAATGGGTAGCATACAAATGTGCTACTTTTTTTCCCCTTACCCTTGTCATTCATTTAATTCTTTTTTATTTTAAAAAGCAAAACAGAAAAAGGATAGAAATGATGCAGAATTTCAAAAAATAGTAGGAAATTAACACTAGTTAATATATTGCATATTGTTATCTTAGAAATAGTTGTTCAGGTTACAAGATCTAGGCATTTTATTTTTTAATGATCAAACAATCAAACAATGATAGCACAAACTGTTCCCTATGATGAACTAACCTAGATTAGTAGTATAATTATCTATCTTGCACACATATACGTGCATACAGTTATTCGTGTATCCCTACATACGTATAATCTTTTCCTTTCTTCCTTTTCTCCTATCCCAGTTGTTCTTTCCTTTTGAGCACTTTCTTTCCCTTTCATTATTACAATATCTATTGTACATTTTGGATCTTACTACTCTTTCAGTTTCATTTAATTCTTTCAAACACACCAGAATCAGGAAGGGCAGCCTTTCATGGCACAGGAAACCAGAGTGTGCATGGAGAGGGAGGGAGTTCTGCTCTTTTGCAAACCCTACCCCCCATTAGAGGGTGAATATTCCATACCATTAATTTTATTTTGCCAACTGATTCCCACGGAATCCTTTTGTTGTTTTTTGCAGTTTGTGTACCAGACAGCAAACTAGCTTTGACTGACAATCAGTGTAGTTCCAACATGGTTGTTGGTTGATATGTTTTGTATACATTGATAAGCAAGACAAGAAAAACAATGAGACATTTATTAGAACTCATTTGGCAATATGGGAGTGACTTTTGATGACTTGCATAATGGTTTTTGAATCCTGGAAAAATATTTCATCACTTCTTCCTTAAAGTAATGGCTAATCATCAACACATTTAAACATTTATTTCACTCTTTCTTTTAGCTGTTTTGATGCTCATTTTTGGTATGTTGCCTGGGCTGCTCTCAACCTCCTGGACTCAAGCGATCCTCCCTTGCTTCAGCCTCCCAAGTGGCTGAGACACGCCCAGCTTAACGTATTTTTAAATTTAATCTGCATTACTTAAATATGCTGCATCACTTTTGTCTAGATGATCAGTAAAATAAGTCAAGTCTTTATTTGTAGCATTTTCTGATTCCTATGTACAAATACTCCACCAGGGCCAGTTTGGAGCTACCAATGTGATCCACTGCATGCAGTGTCTTCTATAATATTTTGTTGTGCAGAAACAGTAGCTGTAAACAATCTCAAGGGTTCGGCCAGAGGCAAGATACAGTGCTATAATTAGGAAGTGATATGTTTTAAATATTTAGGGCCTTTGCTTTTTAATATAATTCATTTAATTTTAGGTGAACAAAATTTAATTCTTAATAATGGGGCTATATTTATTTAAGCCAGTTTGAAAAAAATGGGGAAAAGAAGGAAATGTGAGTCCATAGTTTGCCTTCTTTAACATGGCTCCAATTTAAATCCATGCTTTTGTTTCTTTTTACATCATTTATTCATTTTATTTCTAGCTATGATTTTGCTATACTTCATGTATCCTCCTAATTGCAAAATGAGGTGAAATGTTTTTATAATTTCAATTAGTGCTTCAAAAATCATGCTTTTAAATTATAAAACTATTATAAAACATAAACTTTCTATGAAAAATTCAAATATGGAAGGTTAAAATTGTGTTGACTTAATATAACCACATACATTTGTTAAAATTTATTAAATTATATGCTGACAAATTTAGGGATTGGGGATGTAGCTCAGTGGTAGAGTACTTGTCTAGACTACACAGGTCTTGGATCAATCCCCAGCACTGCAAAAACAAAAACAAATTGTGAATTTTATTTTATAGAAATTATATTTTGATAATGCTAACTTTAAGCCAGGCAGATGGTACATGCTCAGAATCTCAGCACTTGGGAGGCTGAGGCAGGAGGATTGTCAGGAGTTTGAGGTCAATCTTGGAGACATAAATGAGTGCAAGGCCAGCCTGAACTACATAGTGAGACCCTGTCTCAAAAGGCAAAACAAAAAAGCTATTTTTGAAAAAAAGTAAAAAGTCCTCTTTCCTCCCCAGCATATCTTATCTTTGTTGTCCCTTTTTCCTCTTTCCCTGCCAATAACTAATGTTAAAAGTTTGATTCCAAGCCTTTAGACCTTTTCTTATACATATTTATACTAAAACCAAAATCTGTTTATCCTCCTGAAGTTGTCGGTCCAGGGGCCTGAACATCCCAGTTCAGAGGCCTCAACTCCACTTCTCTAATGTTGTTTTCCTTTTTATAGCTACTTAATTCCCAGCTGCTAGAAGACACAACTGCTGTTGGGCAGCTTCAGGCTCGGAGCCATCACAGTGTCTGAATACATCAGGTCCAGTTAGCACCTTGTGTGTGACTTGCTCAGAGTAACATTTGCTGAGATGATGTTGACAAATCTCACTCATCTTTTAGGATGGGACTTCTTGACCTCAACATTAGTGACCTTTTGGGCTGCATACCTGTCTGCTGTGGGCTGTCCTCTTCCTTGTAGAATGCTTAGTTCCCTGGCCTCTGCCTACTGCATGCCAGCCCATCCTCCAGCTCTCCCTACGCCCCACATTGTGACAACGAAAAATGTCTCCTAATGTTGCCAAGGTTCCTTGGGTACAGAGTTCTCTGACTGAGAACCACTGTTTTAGGAGAAAGCTATCACATCAATTCATATTTTAGGAGAGAGCAGATACAGGAAGCAGGAGGGAAAACCACCAGAAAAAGAAAAAGAATGAAATCAAACCTCCAAGCAAGGATATAATTTATTCTTCCTCTGAACTAATAAAATCCCTGATAGGAGACAGACTAGTGTTTAAGAAAACAGTGGTTGACCCTACATGTCATTTACAAGAAACCCAAATCCCCCCAAATTACAACCAAATTGTGGCTCATGCCAACAGTTGATTCAGACAGTAGTTTTTTTTCCCCCATCCCTTCAATACTTTTTTTTGTCCTACTGTTGGTGCTGGGGATTGAACCTAGGGCCTTACATATGTAAAACACAAACTCTACCACCGAGCTACACCGCTGGCCTCCCGCGACACATATTTTGACCTCTGTCCCTTCTGGCGATCGACATACTGTTTCAGTTCAATTAAGCTAAGGTATCCAAGTCATTTTCGAACAGATCCAGGGAGACAGCGTCACAGGGCTGGCTCTTTGTACAGGGATCTGCAGCAGAACTTGGCACGTGGTAGGTGCTCAGTCATATCTGTTGAATATTAAATGAACGAATGACCTTTTAGCAGTCTGTCTTGGCATTTCCACAACTCCTAAATTCCCCAGATACAGTTCCCTATAAGATTCACTCCAAGTCAAACCTTCAGGAAGAGCACGAAGAACTGCCAGCCGGCACTGGGGCCATATCCTTCCGTGTCATCAGTACCGGTTTCTGAGTCTTTTACTTTAATCAGCTTTGCTAGCTGTCCAGAAATCCTTCTCAAATTCCCCTAGCAATTTCAGAGATGGGGCCAGACTCAGTTCTTATGCAAACAGAGATCTGGGCTTCCTTCCTCCTTCCACTATTCTTAGTTGTAGAACTTGGTATGGTGTTTGTTTTCAAGCCACAGGGCTTCAGAGCTGGGAAGGAAGGCAGTCTTTTCTGTTAAAGTCTGAGAGTCTATGTGCCTAGTGAGAATTAGTGAAAGAAGAGTTCACTTCAGATGAATTTATTTTATTGGGTAAACATTAGTACAGAAAGCAAGGCACTAATGGAAAACATGATAAGTATCTTCCATTCTGGAAGCATTCCCCCTTCAACAGACACAGCATTTTAGGGAAAGGTAGTGCTTCATAAGCATTTGGATTTTTATAATCTACATGGGAATGAGGCATGATTTGCCTTTGAATGTGAGGCATTTCTCAAAAATGCCAGTTATTTTACTTATTATATCATTCTGAATGGTTTTAGGTGGCATTTTCTGTTCAAGGGTAGAACGGTTTGCTCTTCTAGGAGTGAATTTCTCTCCCTGTCCTCTATGCTGATGAAAGAAGAGATGCCTGGTGAATTTGGGACAGAGCCCTGTCTCTAACACAGTGTGGTCTCCGAATTACCTGTATCAGAATCACGCAGTGCTCCTGAGTCCACTGCCGTCCTGCCGAGTCAGAATTGCTCATGGTGAGCCCCAGGATGTGATGCACTTTTTACATGTGTGTTTTGTGAAATTCTTAGGTTTATTATATTCAAGAACCACGCACAGACTACTCACATTTAATTAACACTATCTTTATACTTGAAACATATCATTATTGCTATTGATAAGTCCAACTACTAATAGCTGACCTATCTTGATTCTTTATCATTTGCCAGGGTGTGTGTGTGCGTGTGTGTGTGTGTGTGTGTGTGTGTTTAAACTCTTTAAGAGCAAGTCATTTTGGGTATATGATCACAGCTTTGAACTTGGTCTTAACTTTTGGACAAGACAAAAGGAAATGGGTTTGGTAACCTCTCTCCAAAGCAACCTTTTACCTCTATAGACAGGTAGTGTTGTGAGCAGTGCAGGGACCCAACTGTGGCACCAGGACTGTTCAAGGAGCATAATTGAAAAATAAGGTTTAGAAATATTCTTAAAGATTGCTGGGCTAATATGACAATTTGAAAGATAAAAACAAGGAGGCAATAATAAGTAATTATCAGAGCAGGGTAATACGAGAGGGATGGTTTCGCAGGAACATGGCAACACACTTACTTTCAATTCATCTCTCTTGCATGTCATTTCTTTTAAGGGTGGCCTAAATCTTTGTACTGTGTCAGGGAATGGGGATGTTTTCTCCAGGAACTGGAGAATAATTCAGTTAAACTGTCGCTTCAAATTTTCTGTCTATGTTTAATAATATGCTTTATTAATCTTCAGCCAAGCAATAGGATACTCAACACCTAAGGCATTTAATACATGTGATTTCCACAGAGTAACCCAAAACTCAGCCATCCTCTTTCCAGCTCAACTGACACATTTCTTAATCCCCTCAACGCCAAAGGTATTGCTGTTGGCACGGCCGTGAGGATCACAGAGGTCATGCTGTAATGTACAAGACAACATTGTGAGACAGGAATAATCATGTTTTTTTTTCCCTTTCAATCTTTTGCCAAATCAATTTAGTCAAGAAAAAAATCTGATGCTGCTAGAGGTGGAAGATAGGCAAATGTTGTTAAAGTTAATTTTCTGGGGTGGGGTGGAGGGTGGGCTTTGAGTGTGAACAGATTAAGATAAAAACAAATAAACAGTAAAGGACAGAGCCTCCAAATTTGGATGAGCACTGATTCCAGGGCTGCCAATGGAAACTGCCATGGCGCCAACCCCGCTAGTGTCTTACAAGCTTAGACCCTGGCTGTCTACCAGCGCTGCTGTCAGCTGGACATGTCTGAGTACCACTCAGTTCCCTCACCATGAATCTAGGTCACTGAAATCCAGCAAAATACTTTTGCCCACCAATTTTCCATGGTTTGTTTCTTTGTGTGAGGTGGCGAGAATGGAGTCCATAGTGACAGAGAGAGTCTAAATTCTTATCAAAACCTCCCCAAAGGCGGCCCATGCTGGTGGGTGCTTCTGGAGACACTCTGTTCATCGCTGTCTCCCCAGGGTCTAGCACAGAAGAGTTCTGCCACTATCTGTTGAAGTGGTGAACTGACCCCCCTTTCTCCCTTTAAAGTCCAGGGGTCATGATGTTCTGTTACTTCTCAAACTGGCCTCACTTTCTGCACTGCCCTTTTCATTTCCGGAGGCTACTCTACCCGTCCAGATCCACCTCTCATTTATTCCTGGACTGTGCAGTGGCATCTAGCTGGTTTATGACTCCTAATCTCTATTCCCATTAAATCAGTACAGCATAATACCTTTCTGAAAGACCTCGTTCTGCTAGACTCTTTGCTAAAACATTTTTGTGGCTCCCCATAACCCATAGAAAAGAAAACCTCAATTCCTTTGGCTAAGGGCCAGCCTCAACTTCTGTTTTGGGCCTTACATCTCTTTCTCTGCATACAGCCTCCGTTACCACCACTGTCTCTTGCTTAAAAACAGATATTCCTCCAGGATGTCTTTTTTGTAATGGCCATTTTTTGTTTGGGCCGGCCTGTGGCTTGTGTTGGTTCAGGTCCACTCAGAATTTGACTCTGGTTTCTTGTGATTACTCCTTCCTAAGAATTCCTAGCACATTTAGTAGGACCCGAGCCATTTATAAGGTACTTAACTTGTGTTACACAGTGACAGTATTTATTCTTTAATGCTATCTTATTTCTCTAGTTAAACTGGAACAGCTGTGAAGGCAGAGATTGCTTATCATTCACCTCAGTATTTCTGTGCTTGGGATAGTATCACATACAGTCCTGGCTGCTCAATACACATTATTATTGCATGGTGATGAGGAAGCCCAAGCTTCAAATTCTCCTGTGATCTCTTTTCTTTCTTTTTTTTTTTTCTGTGATTTCTTTTCAATTGCCTTTTAAAAAGTCTTTTTGCAGAAGAATAAAAATAAGAGGTGTTAGAAACTTTAGCTTTTTCTCCCCATTGTATTTCAATGTATGAATTAAAAAATCATCTTGTTAGATATCCCACTTAATATTCATGTATGTAAATTGGCTTTCTCAAAGAAAATGGAATAAGGTTGGAGTCTAAGATCCTAAAGATGGTGCTAAGGCACAAGTCTTTCATCACTTACAGCCCTGAAAGGACAATATCACAGTGGTCAGGAGTCCACAGTGAACTCACCATATCAGTCAGCTTTCTCATTGCTGAAAGGCAGTATCCAACACTGACAACTTAGGAGAGGAAAGTCTTACAGTTTCAGTTCATGGTTGGCTGGCTGTAAGGCAGAATGCCATGGTAGAAGGGCTTGCTGGAAGAAAG
Organism: Dolichotis patagonum; assembly: GCA_004027295.1. NCBI lineage: Eukaryota > Metazoa > Chordata > Mammalia > Rodentia > Caviidae > Dolichotis > Dolichotis patagonum. Next base: position 14,174 of record PVJX010017087.1, on the reverse strand, counting down.
CAGCTCACCTCATGGCAGCCAGGAAGCAGAGTGGGTGAGGAGTGCAGAGTGAAAGGGGTCAGAGACCAGACATAGATACCAAGGCCATGCCTCCATCAAACTACTCACAGACACACTTAGAAATTGGATCTCCCAGTTCCTGGGATGGATCCCAAAGGCAATCAGGTTGAAACTCCATCCAAACTACCATGCCTACTTTGGAATAATCTTTACTGCAAGTGCTGTACAATTATATGAAGGTTATTTATTTACAAGTAGTTGTAGACTTGCACCCTTAAGAAATGGTCCTTCACCTTGACTGGCCATCATGAAATTTCCAGTGGGAAAAAATGATGCTCTCATTTCCCAGTGTGGCTGATTCAACTTTGTTTTTTTTCAAGAATAGACTGAGTACAGGACACAGGGTCACACAGGGAGAGCTGGAGGCAAAGCCAAAATGACAATCCATGAATTTGGATTCTAAGTTCACTGTTTTGCACTTATAACTACTTTGGACTTGTGAGCAACTATGCTTTTTAGTAGAATCTATATGATTATTTTTTAAAAGTAAGTTCTTCTGTAATATCAGAATGGTGAGAAGTTTATTTTATTTTTTGTTCTGGCACAAACCTTCATATATTAAGATCAGACCTGTTGTTAGTTCTTTCTGGGTGTGTGTGTTGGGGGGAGGGTATGGAAACATGAGTCACTTGTAAGTTTCCTGTTCTCAGAAAATGATAACATTCGTTGATTTTTAGTAACTTGGAATATTTTTCTAAGGAATGTCAGTAGGTCAAATGGATTTAATGATGGCATTCAAATTATTACCTAGTTAGGTATTGTGTTTCAAGTTTACAGTGTTGAATTCCAGGCTGCAAAAAAGGTAAGGTGTGTCTAGCTTACTGTTGCTTTAATTTGGATACTTTCTCTACTTTGACTGCTACTAATTAGAATTTGTTACTTTGCACCACACAGAGACTGACTTCTTCTTAAACTGTACTTTGTTTGGCATCCTGAGCTCAGAACTTTTGGAAATTGCAGGCATCTTATGAGGCCGTGGCTCTCCGAATGGCCTGTGCATACGAATCACCTGTAGAGCATTTCAAACATTCAGGTGTCAGGGCTTTATCCCAGAACCCAAACACCAGAACTTTTGAGATGGACCAGAGGCAATGAGTTTTCAGAAAGTTTCTCAGATGATTCCAAACTACACCTTTCACTAGGAACCACTAATTTTTCTTTTGTAGGTAATAGTCTTGGATTATGAGGCCGTTTGTAAAGCTATTTGCTTAAACACCTAACAGCTTCTTGAATTCCCCCTACAATATCCCATAGGGTCAGCTGAATACTTTTTAAATATTCCATTGTGTAATGGACAGGATGAACAGCAGTTTTCATTTTTCCTCTGACATCGTTTGAAAGCTCAATAGGAAAGAAAAAGGCATATTATAATTCCCTTTCTCCTAGTTGGCCCGTTTTGCCTTCTTCCTGTCTTGAGACTAGCGTTAAAATTCAGCATGGTGTTTTGCTCTCCTAGCTTCAAATTACTTACTGCCTTATCATGCCAGAGCATTTTATTTTGGCCACCCCAGCCTTGTTGGCATACAACTCTGGGAATATTGTCAGTAAGGCAACTGCTGCCAGGAAAAGAAGCATACACAGTTGGTATAAACTCAGAGGCTATTTGGTTTGTGTTTTAATTTCTTAATAGAGAAATGGTAGATTTAAAAAAAGTCATTGTCTTGTGGAACTGGAACAGACAACCAGAAAATAAGACTAAATTAAATCTACAATGGGATTGTCAATATGTCTTTCAAAAGCCGAGATACAAAGTGGAAAGTCTTGTGGCCACAGACCATTCATTCCCTGCAACAACAACAACTAAAAATGCAGTCTTTATTTTTCCTGGCAATCACCTAGTTGATACTAGTTAATTTTCATTTTGTCCTGGGTTTTGCTATTGCAGTGCTAGTTGTCATCAAAGAAAATTCCAGGCAATAAAAACATGTGAAACCCAAACACATTAAAGGGTTTTTCCATCTTCATTTTTTATATGACCATCTATAAAATAACATGGACATTTTTGGACATAAAAATCAATGCTGCTGTTGAGTCAAAATAAGAGGAAATACTGCCTGAGTGATCTCTATTATATAGTTAGTCATTCAAGACGAAAACAGGCTATGTAATTTAAATGAGCTGCAAAGCAGCTCTGGTTGTCATTCAAGGAATTTTACAAATGCATTGGTTATTTCAGGAAGTACGTCAGAAAGCTAAGCAGCATTTTCTTTGGATGCATTGTGAGCATTTTGATTTAAAATTACATGCCTATTGGAATTCTACTTACTGAATTTCAGCTCTATTTACAAGAGACTAGCCAAAATTTTAGATACCTAAAGGGGAAAACAACTGTTCTCTTGCCTGGGGTTACGAAGGTGAGAATGCTGCTCTCGCTGCCCGACCAGCAGGTGGCGCAGTCCCCAGTGCCACTGCAGTCCCCAGCCTGGGCAAACAGCCTCCTGGGCTGATGAGTACTAGCATTTTCTAACTTCCTTCGTCCTTTCTCCCTTTTCCTTTCTCCTTCCTCCTTCCTCCCTCCTCCTTCTTTCTTCTTTCCTTTTTCTTCCTCCTGTCCTTTACCGGCCCTTCCTTCCTTCCTTCCTTCCTTCCATTTTATTTTTTATTTATTTAATTTTACTCCCAAATGATTGTAAGACTGAATGCTACCAAGCAGACTGAGTTAAAAAATTATTATGGAGAATTACTGTGAGTCCCTCCTGAGGGCAGATATTACAATCTGTCCTCCTGTGACAGATAGCATGTAATTAACCCAGGTTCTTGGAAAGGAAGGCAGTCTATTTTGGAATGGATCTAAAAAAAGGGGTGACATACCTTACACAATTATTCTTTATAATGTCTTTCTTTTTGCTTAAATAAATAAAAAAATTAAGAACAGATCAGTCTGTGGAAAAGAAGCATCAGATGGAGGGTAAAGCAGGGCTTGGGAAGCAGACTGGGCCACCAGGGAATTATTTCTATAAGCCAGTCATGGCCCACTTTCAACAATATCGTTTTCATAAACTTAAAAAGTTAGTCTAGGATGAACGTGGTGGCATATGCCTGTAATCCCAGTACTGGGGAGACTGAGGCACAAAGATTGCTGTGAGTTCAAGTCCAGCCTGGGCTACAAAGTGAGTCCAAAGCCAACCTGAACAGCATAGGGAAACCTTGTCTCAAAAAGATAAAAAAAAAAAAAAAGTGCAACATCCAAAGTGGTCCTCTGGACCATGGCTTCCTCCTTCCTTCTAAAATTAGCACTCTCTGGACTGCTAACAGTGCAGAGTGACAATTCTCTGCAACAATTTTTAACTCACTTTATAGGAATAGCACAATAGAGTATGTATACTTTGAAGGCTGGTTTCTTTGTTTGAACTGTGTTGTGAGCTGCAGAGCCAGCTGTAGTGCAGTGAGTTGTCATCTTTTAGAAGGCAGACACTTCAGTCAGAAGGCTGCGAGTGGTTCTGAAGCCTGGGTATGAGTTAACTAATCTTATGTTATTCCTATTTATAAGGAGAGGGGCAGGACCAAGGTGGTCCAGAGGCATGAAGGGAATGAACTGAAAAGTGTGGGAGAAAAACTATAGAAAGGACAGGTTGCTCTAGAATAACTGTGATTAAATTAAAGAATTGCTGGGATCAGATGTGACGTTAAGTATCTTTAGGAGTTTTTCAAATCAACCTAACTTCTGGCACTTTGGCCATATCAATGTAAATTGCAGTAATAACATACCCTTATTTCTTCCATCTCTAGGTGGGTATCCTGTATTAAATGTGTTCTGGGTTATTTAGCAGAGTTTCCAAAATCTTCCTAGATGGATGGTTTCATTTAAATATGCAATGCACACCCTATTAACTGTACTACAACCTAGACAGGTGTGACGACTATCTCCAGAAAAACTCACTTCATAAACTGAGAATGGACTGCAACACATCACAAAATGTTTTAAATGCACTAAGATTGCCCAGACACATTTGGCTCTCAGCTTTACATGCATATATAAAAACCAGCTTTCAGACTCTAAAGGAAACTGGTACCCAGAGAGCAGTGACAAATGTGGGAAGTAATCAAGCTTCCAGTGTGGCACAGGAAGGGACAATTCACTTCTGTTTAAATAATTTGCCCTTTAAAGGGATGCACAAGTGGCCAGGGCTTCTTTATAGAGGCAAGGACTCAGGAAATATAGATATCTGGCATTCCCAAGGCCACTCAGATCCTGGATGCCAGCTAAAAATGGGAAGCACAGGGCAAGAGGGATGGTTAGAGAGAGGAAGAGAAAAGGAGCTCAGCCAGACCAACCCATGGCAGAGCAATGATAAAGGTTTTTCCAATAGAAGAAGAACAGGTATGGAGTTGACTGGTGCTGTAATTTGTATCTGAAGTGTAGCCTTATACACTCATGTGTTAGAGGCCTGGCACCAGCTGGTGGTGCTACGAGGAGGTGGTGGACTCTTTAGGAAGGAGAACCTCGTGGAAGGAAGTTGGGTCACTGGGGTCTGCACTTGAAGGAATATTGGGACCCATCCTCCCCTTATCAGCCCTTCCTGCTGTTTCCCTGTCACCATGAGGTGACCAAGTTTACTTTGCAACATACCCTTTGCAACGATATACTCTCTTACCAATGGATCAAAGTCACATGGCCAAGAGGCCATCAACTAAAGTTACTGAAACTGTGAGTCAAAATACATGTTTTCACCATTTAAATTGATTGATCACAATGATGGAAAGCTAATACTGTGAGCAATTAAGGCAAGGAGAATTAGGGCTCAGGAAATCTAATTTGGGAATGATGAGGTCCTATCAAGATGTTATTTCATCAGATTTCAGCATTGTTGCCTACAAAATGGAGAAATAAAACCAGTAATGCTTTTGCTGTTTGTAAATAATATATCCCTCTATTTGTCTTTCTGTCTATATCAATACTTATAGCTCTGTGTTAGTAGTAAGACTGAACCCATTATTACTTTTGTTGATAGTTCTAATACAGGAGCCAAACTGTTCTCAAATAAGCAGCTCAGTTTACCTCAATGTGAGTTTTACCAATCCACCTATTTCTGACCTGAGACCGTTCCCTCTAGGAGAGCTCATTATTCTCCAGTTCACTTCGTCCTCATATTCTCACTACAAAGTAAAAGGACAATTTTGATGTTAGGAACAGAGCGGGTGGGCATCTGCCAACTCCACAGGCCCAGGGTTAGGCAGCACATGTGCTGATGGAAAATACGATCTCCAAAGAACGCCTTTCTAGCTTGTGAGGATTATTTATAGCTTCTGACATGGAAAGTTTCAAGTACAGAATGAATATCATTATTAATACTAACTCAAACGAACTCTACAGGAAGGAGGACTAGGAAGTCTTCATAGGTTGTCCATAAGAAATGTGGTCTTAGAGACCTCAACAACAGGACAGGAAGAATAAATGGAGAAAGGGGAATGGTATGGGGGTGGGGCTTGGCTTTCTTTTTGAGATACAGTGGTTCTTATTTTTGACTTTAACACCTTCCCTCTCTATTTCTTTTTCTTCTTTTTTTCTGCAAAAGGAACATGGGTACAAAAATCTCTGAGGAATTACCCTTCTGCTCAGAGACCTGTGGGTATCCAGATTCCTGCTTCACAGTGATAATCTTGCCTTCTTCACTTTAAATTCCAACCTCTTTTGACCTCACCTGCCCATCCAGAAAGCCATAAGAAGGAGACACTTTATTAGTTAGCCTAATTTGCTTATACGGTGTCTCATGACTGTATCTTGCTTGTCTTTGCTTATACCACATTCCCAACCTGCCAAAGGCTACCCATTCTTCAAGACCCACATCTTGTCTCTTTGTCTCCAGGAGGCTTTTCTAAATATTTAGCCTTCAGAGAGCTCCCCCCTTGTCCCTGGACTTCGATAACAACCAAGGTGTATTTCATATCCTATCTATTAATTAACCACAATGAATTATCTTTTATTCTGTTACATGTTAAATTTCCCCAGATGGCTGACTTGCGGACTTGATTCAGTTATCTAATCTAGCAAAGCCTACTCAGAATGGCAAAAGGGGATACTTTTTCTAATTTGTCCACCAGGAAGAAGCTCTTTTTGCTGATTCATACAAAGCATGGCATAGGTCAGCTTAAACTCTCTCCTTCCCTTACAATCCATTTTGGACATGTGCAGACCAAGTCAGTTACCATGGATAGATACCAGTTACTCCGAAGGAGAAATTTCATCTCCTTACAGCCCCTGAATGACATAATTCATCGAACACTTTCTTTTAAGACATCATCTTTTTTTTTATACACAGAAAGCTGATGCAGTTTTCTGGATGAAGCAGAATGAAAGACATACTCTAAAGGGAACTAAGAAACAACCATCATGATACAAATCTAATTCTGAGACAGATAATTCGGCAATAATTGTTAAAGCCCTAGGAATGCCATCAAAGACAGTCTAGAAGGAAGGGGAGGAAAGGCCAGAGTGGCCAGCTAAAGTAGCTGTAGATAATACAGAGGGGAAATTCAGTTCAAGGCAATAGTTGCTGCCCAGGCAGACGGCACGAGGGCTGGCAATGAGAGAGAAGTGTGGAGACCCAGGAGGGCAAACCAATAGATAGTATATACTGGGGCACACTTATCTGCTCTTTGCTTAAGGGGGTCTCTGGTTTTGGTTCTTGAATAAGTCATGCAGGTTGATGCGCAGGGTCACCTCAGAGAAATGGACTGTGGTCCCAGCCCACCATTTAGTGCTAGCCTTGGCCTGGGGTGGATCACTCAATCCAGTTTCCTTTTCAGCAAAACAGAGATAGCGTTACTCCATTCATTTATTTATCTATTCAGAACTCACTGTGGGGCAAACACATGAGGGTGAGAGCCAGATCTTTGCCCATATAGGACGTCTAGATCTTCTCCCCAGACTGAAGTTATGCAGAATGAAAGTGTCTTTGAACAGAAAGCACAATAATGAGATAAAGTTGTCATTAGTGACTTTTGCCCTTGATCTAGCTGTGTGACTTGGGACGTCGTCATGTTTTTAGACTACTAGTCTCATCTAAAAAAAAAAAAAAAGAAAAAGAGGGAATTTCCTGCTCCCAAACACAGAAGGTAAGCTTTTTAGGTACTTAACTTTCTGACAGCTTTCTAAAAATTTTTAGTTCAGACACAATGGAATGGTGGGCTAATGCAAAAGCTCCATGAACCAGCTCCCCTACTTATGACAGAAAATATTGCAAGGAGCTCTGTCTGGTGGCAGTGTTCTTCTATCAGCCGAGTGCACAAGGTGATGAGCTTGGTGTTCACTATGCTGAATCCTGGCTGCTCAAGGAAACCTGGCGTGTGCCTAAGAACAGTTTGCCTGTGAAGAGCTCTTGCTACCCTGGGGTGTTCCTGGTTCCTAACGAATGCCAGATCACGAGTGCACATCACAGGCAACTCAAGTGCTGGTCTGTTCTCTCCCTGCCTGCTCTGCCTGCTGCTCACCCAGTAGACAGAATCAGAAAAACCTTGTGGCAGACATTGCCAGTTGCAAAAAGGAGCACAGCTTTGTGTTTACCTTGAGGGCCTTCTGTGCAGACTCACTAGACCCGATTGCAATTAGGTTGGGCCCAGCCATGCTGCAGAAACTCTTCAAATGCAAAGAATCAGCCACTGGGACTGTGGAGACCGCATAATCCTGTGCAGACAAATGGGAAAAGCAAGCAGTTTGGTATTGCACAACAGTTCTAAAACTGATTAAAAACCTACCTGAATCTATTTACTCCTTTGAAGGCTGCCAGGCCCTGAATATCTGGAAGCAAAGCTGGGACCCGTACGTCTTGGTATTGGCAGTTAAACGAAGGCTGCTTCTAAGAAGGAAGCACAAAGTTTCCTTCTAGATGTGGGGCTGCGCCAACATCTCCACCAGCTATTTGCCTTAGGGGTGGATTACTCTGGGATGGTGGTTTGAATACCTCATGCAAACTGTGGCTTAGCTAGAGCCTCACATCCTCATGGGGAACAACTTCTGGGAGTGATTTTTCTTCCTAAATTGTCTGGCAAGCCAATCTACTGGTCATCGGTAGAAGGACCCTGCAGGAAGGCATGTGCAAAACTTAGCACCGTTCCCAGCACATAGTAGGCACCTATGTGCAGGTGACACTTGAATTCAATCCGAAATGTCACACTTCATATCTGAAATCAACCGGGTCTTCAGAATATTTTATATATCATTGACTCTAATGTGTGCAGAGACTCTAGGAGAAAACTGATGATGACCATGCTAACTTGGTCAGCTGCTCCCTTGCTATGGTAGGCCAATGAAGCCCAATTACAGAGAAATTTGAATTTGATAGCTTTAAAGATTTCTAGCAAAAGTATAAAAAGTAGGAATTATTTTGCAAAACTGGTAAAAGACAAGCACCATTACTCATGACATGTTGATTCAATGGGTCTATCAATACTTATTAATTACTCTGTGCCAGGCATAAATTATCCTTTACCTACCTTAAAAGTATCAGCCAAGATTTCAGCACCTCGTTGATTTGTCCTTTTGGAAAGGCCCACAAAAAATTCTCTGCCTATAACAGATGTCACAGAACACAGTGAGTGCATGGTCCCAGAGATGGCGCACCATTTTGTTTATCTATAAATAATGACCTTAAAGCAGCACACAAGAAAGACAAAAAGGAAAAAGAAGGGAGAAAGACAAGAAAGGAAGGAGACAGGTGCAGACATTACACATGAACAGAGAATGTGCAGATATAGATGCTGTGAAGTTTAAATAGATACAATATCAAGGAGATACGAGTACTCTTACAATTCGTATTTTGTAAGCTTAGATAAAACAGATAAAAACTTTAGAAAGTGGAGCTACTGTAATTCATCAAAATGGACTCAAGAAATCTTAGTTGTATGATCATTAAAGAGCTGAATCAGTTTAAAATTTCCTCGGAAAGAAGGCACGAGGATCTGTCAATGGACAAATTCTGTCAAAGTTCAACGAAGACATAATTCAAGTGTTAACTGATTCCAGAGAGTAGAAAAATGAAAATATCTTCTAAAATATATTTCATAAAGCTAGTATAACACTTTAACAAAAATCAGACAAGCATAACAAGAAAAAAATTCATAGGCCATGAAAATAAAAGTCTTAAAAATATTAGCAAACTAAAGCCAACACTATATGAAAAAGTGAATAAATCATAATCTAGTTTGATATCATCCCAGAGATCTAAGAATATCAGAAAATCAATTAATGCAACTGATCATCAGATTAAAGAAGAAAAATCATATAATCACCTCACTGAAGCAAAAATGTAAGTTTACTCTCTAGCTGGAGTTTATTTCCAAGTGTTGACCTTAGAGAAACTCTTGTTTATTCTCCCAGGAAACATGCCAGAATGAAGATAGCAGCATTGAAGATAATGATAGACCAAACCCAGAAAGCACCCAAAATATACATTACCAGTAAAACGAATAAATATATTGCGGTGTAAAATGAACTGCAACTGTACACATCAACTTAGATCAAAAGAAGAAAAATCACACAAGAGTTCATACATGCGGACTTTAATAAGGTGAAGTTATAAAACAAACACAACTAAGCCACATAAAACTTAGAAATACATATATTGATATAAACTTCAAAGAAAGGCCAGGCAGGGATCAACACAAAAGTCAGGGCAGCATTTTCCTGAGGCTGGGAGGAAGGAGGGAGTGGGGCTGGCAGGGGTGGTGGTGGTGGGGCGGATCATGAGTGATTTCTACAGACCTGGTAATGGTCTGTCTGTTTCACAGGTCATGGGTGAGCAGGCAAGAGTTCATTTTATTATTGGTCTCTGAGTGGTATATACACACTTTATACAAGGGTGGTATATACTCTATACTTCACAGAAATAAAGCTTTTAAAAGTAGAGGTAAATTGATTCTGCCTCTTCAAGAGAAATGGGATGTAAACTGTTTTTGCCAGTAGCTCTTGCCTGACTGACAGATTTCCCAGCAGGAACTGAAACTGGAAAGCAGTGCTCCTTCTGTCCATTACTAACGAATCTCCCAGGTACAGAAAGAAAAGGGCACAGAGCATACAGAAAGTGCCACAGATTTTGTTTTTTTTTTTATCAAATTTTACCTAATCCAAAACTTGAGGGGTAACAGTTGCATAACAACCCCCAGAGGCCAGGCCACCGCCTGTGACAGCGGCAGGACAAGCTGGGGAGAGCACAGCTCCAGAGACTCCTACTTGCACAACCCCATAGTTAGATGGCTCCCCGAAGCTGGGCCACTGGAAGGGTCCACCACAGGGACGCCACACTGAGCAAAGTGTCTGAACAAACACTCCTCATCTCGGAACAGTAATTATAGCCACACGTAAGTAACACAAAGCATTATTTTTATATTAAGGCAAAGACAGTCATGCTTTGGCTATATAAATTCAATTCAATTCAAATTCACATCAGCTGAAGTAGCAGACTTCCAGGAAGCCTCATGCTTTCCGTGAGCTACCTGGGGCTACTTTCCCAATCCCCGAGGCTCAGCCTCCGCTGCTGGGCTGCACTGGTTAAACACATATTCATTCTCTGACATTAAGAGGAAAACAAACTCTTGCTATGAATTAAAATTACTGTTGGTTATCTTGCTCCTGGGTATAACCACAATAAATCTGGTGATCTAGATTTTACACATGATTTTACATATGATCAAAAAGAGCTAGAAAGGTTAAATGCTAAAATTACTATTTCTTTAGTAACCACAATATACCAATTGTAAAAACCGATTCTAGTTAGATCAATAGTATTACCAGTTATAATTTTGTTGAGTTCTGCTATTATTCATCTGGCATTATGCCAAGTCAATTTGCATAGAAAATTATTTGAATTCATCTTGCCATCTGGAAACAAAATGATTGGTAAATGACACTAATCTTGAATTAAGAATTCTTTAAATACAAACTAGATAAACAGTCACAGAATGGAAAATTAGCCAACTCATAAACTTAATTGTAGAGGATCACAGAAGCAAGATATATACAAATAATGTACATATTGAAAATATTCTTGTAAAGAATGTGCAAATACGGGCATATGAAAGTACTGAAAGGACATACAGCTAAACATTGAAGTGTTTATCTGTGAATGGAAAGTCATTTTTCCTCTCATTGTGCTTTTCTGCATTTTCCAAATTCCTTGTATTTAGCATTTATTATTTCAGCAGTGAAAAAAAAGCTGTAAAAAAAATGAGTATGAGTCAGGAACTAGAAATATTTTTGGACAGGAAAAATAAACACAACTATACCTGTGAATAAGACATCCCCTCCATCTAAGGTTGCATTTTCATCTTTCATTTCTACTATGTTGAGCTGAAGTTTTTCTAATGCTTCTTTCATCATGTCAACCTGTTAAAAATAAAGTGATTCATATTAATAGCCTACAATTTGCCAATAAGAAAACTGCCTAAAACGCCTGAGCACTAAATCACACTCCCATGTGAATATATGCGCACACACAGCACACATGCTCTTGCACACGCCCTTGTGATAGGGGCAGTATAAGCCATAATCATTCATAAAAGGACAAATTATGGCCCTGAAGCAAGGCCAGCAGATCGCTGTAGCTGCTGGTTTCAAACAGGAGACTAAAGAGAATTCTTTCTGTGGTCTGTTGGCCATTTCAGAACTTTGGAAATGTAATGGTCAATTCATCAGAAAGAAATAGCAGATGAGTATGGCGGACTTTAGGGGGCCTGCAGGGGAGAGACCCTGGCGCCTTGGGACCTGTACCCTGCAGTTGACTCGGGTGCCGGGAGAACAAGGAACTCCTCCCCTCTCTTGGGGGCGGCTGTAATCCTGCCGGTGGACAGGTTGAGAATCAGACATCTCATGTTGTCCTGTCCCATCCCCCCACCCCTTAGCAAGTGGGAGCCAGTTAACTACACATCTTGTGAAAAAATTGGCTATGGTATTTAGTATGAGCTCTCCATATGCAAAGATGTGGACAACCATTTGGAAGAAAACAAAAGACAATATGACAGATAGTGAAGATCCCTTGTTGTATAGCTTTGAAATTTATGCTTTCTTAAATCCCGATCTGTTCTGTTTTGTTGTTTAATTTTACCCCCCTTAAAATAAAATTAAAAAAATATATATATATATATGAGGGGAAAAGAAAGTGCTCTAAAGCATATAACTGAATGTATGTTTAAGTGTGTAAGATAGATGACCACATTACTGTTTTGGTTAGATTGTTGAGCAGAACTGTTAATAGTCTCACTGTTTGAATGTCTACTTTGTGTGCTTTAATTTTGTAACTTGAACAACTATTTCCAATGATGACAGTATGTAACCTATCAAGTGGCGATTTCTTAGTGTTTTTGTTTTTGTTTTGTTGTTGTTCTTGTTGCTCTTTTATTTTTTGCCTTTGGAATTCTGTATTGTTGCTACCCTTTTTCTGTTTTGTTTGGTTGTTTTCTTTTTTGTTTTTTCTCTTTAAATAAAATTTAAAAAAAAAGGACAAATGATCTGAGAGACACTGCCCATTTTGTTCACTTCTAGTTTAAGATTGAGCCAATATTATAGACCATTTTGTGTTTGGAGGCTAACTAGTTAGGAAGCATAAATTATGGAAGGTGAGAGGCATGTCACTCAGTCCTCTTGTCCTTGCCAGAAAGTATGATTTAACTTTAAACCTAAGTCAAGGTAGTCAGTCAGAATTACACACAGAGACAAATATTGGAAGGAATATCAAGATGTAGGAACTTAAAACTTCAACCTATAGTCTAGTCACCATTTTCTTCTTTGTCTGTCTGTCTGTCTGTCTGTCTCTCTCTCTCTCCCTATGTAGTTCAGGCTGGCCTTGAACTCACTATGTGGCCCAGGCTGATATTGAACTTGCAGCAATCCCTCTGCTTCAGTCTCCTGAAGCCTAGCTATTGTCATTGTTTTCAATTCAAATATTTTGTAAAAAATACCACAATATCCAAGGCTTCTCTGTAAATATAAATTGTTATTTAAGTTTAAGCAGTTAATATGATTGTCTTAAAATGTATTTCCATAGAGATAATTAACAAATACAACTGAAATCAAACAAAAGAGTATTGGAAAATGAAGTCCAGAGTCTCTTTTCATTCCAAGGTGTGTGTCTAAAGCAGAGATACTCTGGCTGAGTTAGGGATGCTTGTAGTAAGTTAGTTATATACGTATTTGAAGCTTATGATTGAATTCAAGTTCTTCCAGCAGGTCAAGTATTTTAGAATGTCTGTTAAACTTTTAATGTGACAAAGACATACATTGAGAAGACATGAATAGGGCTGTGAGAAAAACAAGAGATTACATCACACTAGGCAAAGCAGATAATCTTGCCAAAATATAGCATGCTGAGTGAACTGTCAATGAAGAGACATCAGTACAGCAGTCACTTTTAAAGTAATAAAAACGTGGAAAAAACTTTGACAACAAGGTCAACAGTCATGCATTCAAAACATTAAAAAGGACACAAAGTAAAATAAATGTACCATCTCATCCTTGTCTTGGAACTCATATTAAAATTCCACAAAGTGGACTGACTCAGAACAATAAAAATTATTTCCATGGACAAATTGTCTTAATGTTGTAATAAAAAATACCCAGAGACTTCCTTTTAACAGCAGCACAGGTTTTCCCATGCAATAGGAAGTAGAATTATTGCTATAGCATAAAAAGGGGGCAGAACAACATTTACTGTAACTGGCTGTGAACCCAGGGAAACACACAGCTGTGCCTCTGGCACCCATTTCTCTGTCCACGGAAAATTCATTGAGCTTAGAGAGAGCAGAAGAGCTGCACTGTCTTTTGTTTCTATTGCTAATACTACTGCTTCTACCATAACTTAACACTTTGAAGATGAATAGGAAGTCTATATAACATGAATTTTAGTTGAAAAGTTTATCAGAAACTACGCAATGCCTCATCAGGAACTTTATTCAACTCTTTTTTTTTTTTTTAATAAATATCACATTGTTTTTTTTTTTTTTAATTTAAAAGAGAATAAAACAAAAGGGGGTAGTACAGAGCAGATCAGAAGAGGACAACATAGGCAACACAGTACTTTACATTAAGTCAACTGGACATCAACATTATCTAACACCATATCTCTAACTCTGCTATAGTTGAGCATAGTTTCAATTACAATAATATCAAACATAACACAATAGTA
>PVJX010017086.1:0-39029 GCA_004027295.1 Dolichotis patagonum | reverse complement strand
TTTTTTTTCTTAAGTAAATCATTTTATTTTCATTATAATGTAAAGGAACTAATCTGAATTCAACTTATAAGTGAGAAGGTTAAAAGTCACAGAAGTCATTTAACTTTCCCAACAACAAGTCCTAGATTTAGCATAGAATTCTGCTCTGGGAGAATGTCCAGAAGGCAGATTCTCTCATGAGTCCAACAAAGTGATTCTTTACCTTTGACACAAACATACAATGCAAAGCATTAAAAAAAAAAACCCAAGCACACATACACACACACAATAGTTAAGTCCCAGACTGTACTATAGCATTGTATAGTATTGAACTGTATGATGAGCACACAGCAACACAACTGTGACAACCTCCTGCAGGCATGTGATCCACTCCCATAATTAGTTTGCATCTACGAATGTTCATAATGTGAGATCCGTTCATATCTGCGAAAGTTCCCAACTCAAATGTTCCTAAGTTGGGACTTACTGTATTTGAATCTGAAGTCTTAACTGTGCTGTGGAAAAATTCATTATTTATTTATGAAATTTTATTCAGTTTCTAATGTGTGTCAAGAAATAGACCAGACCTAAAAATAAAAAAGAACTGATTTTGTCTTTAATGAGGGCACAAAAGAGGCTGACAATCCTCATAGAGTAGGAGTTTGGAGAAGATTTTCAGGATTCACAGAAGAGATGAACGCTGAGCTATGTTACGATTTATTTTGATTAATCAATTAGAGAAGAGTAAAGAAGGAATGTGTGTTTCAGGAAAAGGTAAATTAGATAAATTACAAAGGTTTTGCATGTGTGTGTGTGTGTGTGTGTTTGTCTGTTTACTTTCTCTTCTATTCTTTTACCTGTTTTCCTCTCCACATGGCAGTGACGTGGTAGGAGTTATGAATCAATGATGGTACCATAAAAGTTTGAACTTTTACGGACAGGTTAATCAAATGCATAATACATAAATTAAAACTTCATAACAGCATTAATCAATCAAAATCAACATAAATCAATAATATGACTACAAAATGTTCACCTAAATATTACATTTAAAAAAACTGATGATTTTAAGTAATGTTGAGCTGATGGGACTAAAGGAATATGTATTTACTACAGGTGGAGTTTGAACTGGTGCAACCAGCTTAGAAAACTGAGACTATCTACTTAGTTTTATTATACCCATAACCTATGTTGTAAGTTTAGTTACTGTTTCCAGTTCTTTTTCTTACTCATGATATGTATGTGGACATTTGTCATGAACTTGTGGGATGTAGAGTACATCTCTCTGCTCTTTCATTTTAGGCTTAATCATGTGATTCACTTAATGGAACGCTAGTGGATGTGATGTGAGCAGAGTTGTGAAATGTGCACATATAATACAGGGTCTTTTGATATTGTCCCCAAAACATGCCTTGGGAAGTTCAATGATTTCTGAGGCCACACAAATTCTGTTTGGAATCACAAACATCCCAACTCACTTTCAAGTGTAAGAAGGATAAATAAATACTATTGTTAACACCTGGGTTCTGTGGCAATGCGTTTCATGGCAGAAACCTACTACAACACTTTATTACAAGCAAATTTTACACCTTAGGAATTTATGTACATGTTAAACTACAAAGGTAGGCAAAAGACAAGCATGAGAGTAATTACATCAGCATTACTATACTATTGCTAAGCTAGAAAAAACTTAACACTTCATCAGTAGCAAGATTGTGGTGGATTAACTAATAGTCAAGTTGTGAAATCCAACTGAACTGAATCAGCGTATGCTGGATGTGGAAGGCCCACTTTAGGATTGTTACCGGCAGCTTAAAAGGAGAACTGGTGGGGAAGATGCTGTGCTGCTGATTCTCCTGAAGAAGCTTGTCAAGCTGATTTTCTTTATATGAACTCAAATGTTCTCATTGTTGGAGGAGCATGAGCCCTCACTGTCACTGAGGGGGGCCATGGTTATCTTAGGGGGAGCTCCTTACTTTGAGCATTGCTTCCTGGCTCCAGTGTAGATCCCTCAGCCTGCTAGTGCAGATCCTCATCCCACTGGCACAGACTTTCTAGTTTCCACTGCTGACCTTTGAACCTTCCAACTGCAGATCTTTGACACAGACTTACGTGAGACGTTGTCATGGGCTCTAGGCATCCAGCTGGTGTCATGGTGGACATTGGCATGAGCTCTAGGTCTTTAGCTGGCCTCGCGAAGGACACTGTTGTGTGACTCAGATGGATTATTTTGGTCTCTCGAGCATAAACAGATCTCTTGTACTCTTCTTCATTTGACCCTTTGAGTGAATGGTATGAAATAATCCTTTAAATTTTTTGTCATGTATTAAGTCTATTCCCTTGCAAACTATGATTACAGCAAGAATGTAATCTAATGTACGCCAAGTAGATTATTTTTGCTATGAAGTTTAAAAAACCACAACACAGAGCATATGGTTAAGTCTTAGAAACACAACACTGAATTAATGAAGTCAGTCATAAGAATATATGTTGTATATTTTAATTCAAATAGAATTCAAAAATAAATATTTAAGCTAAACTATATGTATGAGGAAATGCTTCTTTATCTGGATGAAGATTTGTTTTGGGATATTTACTTTATGATAATTATTGTTTTGGATATCTTTATCTTTTATTGTAGTTTATCTTTTAAAATGTTTTTAAAAGGGAATGCTGTAAATTACTTAACTGTAAGAAAAAAAGAACATACCAAGTTTCAATTCTCTAATTATTCATATTTTAATGAAAGTATGTTTGCATAAAATTAACTCATGACAATTTTTTCCCAGTGATTTTCCCTTTTACTTCTATTTTCTATCAGTTTATGTCTCATAATGACAACTTCTAGATGTTTAGTCTTCATATTGAATAAATACAAACAAGTATTTCTGATGAATATGGACTATGCAGATGAAAAGGTCAAAAATCTTTCTTTCCACAGTATTTCATTGGCCTGGTGTGATGCTCACACTCTACCCCCTCTGCTTCTTTTCCTTTGGTTAAGATAAACCACTCTATTTCTAAGAACTTCCTATTAAAATGCAATAAAACTACAGGAAGGATAAAATATTAAGCTATTGTCTAACACAAATACCTTATCCTAAGATTACTTTTGCTCAAAATTAGCTGTCAGGAGAGAAAACAGAACTCAGGGCCCTAGGGGATGATCAGCAGAGATGATAAAAAGGAAACAGAAAAGGCAGGGAAATGCTGCTCACAACTTTGGGTGCAGAAAGGAGGAGAGAATGATGTGAACCAAGATAGGGGCAGGACGTTTATGGGCACCCAAGGTTCTGAAAGGACCCCAGGCTGCAGGAGCAGCCTGGTAACGTCGTACAGTTGGGAGGAAGCTGTTGTTTCTCTTTCCTTCTCTAAACCAACAAACAAACAGAATGACTTTGTGTGCACCATGCTCACTGGAGTTCAGTGATTGAACACCACGTATGCAACACAGAAAGATAAATTCAACATGGAAAAATGTAATACACATAATGTTAGGCTTGCCTTTCAACACGCGTGCAGTTAATCTGTTTCTCTAATGAATGCAGAAGTTGAAGTTATTTACAGTTTGAAGAAGAAATGTTCTTTCTTTCTTTCTTTCTTTCTTTCTTTCCTTTTCTTTCTTTCTTTCTTTCTTTCTTTCTTTCTTTCTTTCTTTCTTTCTTTCTTTCTTTCCTTTTCTTTCTTTCTTTCTTTCTTTCTTTCTTTCTTTCTTTCTTTCTTTCTTTCTTTCTTTCTTTCTCTTTCTTTCAACAATGGGCAGCATCTCAGAAATGCTCCTAACCCTGTAAATTTCTTGACGGTCTTATTAAAATGCAAATCCTAGTTCAACCTGGAAAAGCAGATTTCTAACAATCTACCTGGTCAAATAGATGTCATTGGTACAGGAATTTTCCACAGAAAAACAAAGTTCTGATAGTTGCAGCAAATACATCACAAACACAAAAGAATCAGTGGTCAAATTTAATCTTGAGTTTTCAGGCCAGGACATTTGGTATGTTTGGTCATGATGTCCCTGATCCTATGTCTCACCTTGAGCAATTATGTAGAGAGCTCCCTCTTTTTTGTTATCTTTTTAGGTCTTCAGTTGATTGGATGGAGGTATGATCACATTAAAGAATGCATAATTATTCTATTATTGTCATCTGGAAACATTCACAGACCCACTCAGAATAATGCTTGCACCAATGTCTAGGTTCACTCTGCTCCAGTCAAATTGTTGCAGAAAAGGTAACTATTACATTTCCCTTCAAAGATTTTGTGAATTTATCCAATCACATATTTCTATTCCTTCCTTTACAATGCTCTACAGATCTCTCCATTAAAACCATATAATTTGTCATTTAGTTCGGAATCTATAGCCTCAAATTTTATTTTTGTATATCAATTGGAGGTTATATAAGCACTGTATGCATAAATTCTTTCAAATTTGGGACAACTTTGAATTCATCCCAGAGAAGTAACCACCCACACCGATTTAGAGACTCAAGCTCAGCCACCCAGCAACGTGACCACCCTTGTAGGCAGGATTTTTCCATGATCCTGTCTGATACCCACCTTTTTCTCTCAACTTCTCCATCACATAACATTTGCTCTTCTTTTTTCACTCCCACAGCAGTAGTTCTCATTTGTAAGCTCTATGTCACCTTCAAACATCTGGTCTTCATTTAGCTTTCCACCGCTCAGTGGAGGCATCCTGGTGTTTCAGTTATGTGCCAGAGCAGATGACAAGAGACCACAGCTGCTGATTGATTTTTATAGCACATTATTCATTCTTCAATATTTTCTCTCTTTTCTCAGGCACCAAATATAGATATCTGTCAAGTCTAGAGACTGCATGATCAACGTGTTCCCTCTATACTTGGTTAGGTGCTGTCAGCAGGCAATCACAGATCGGTATCTTTGTTTCCTGCACCCTCTTAAATTTGTGGATGAATTTTAAAAAGAAAATGAATATGTAAGAAGACCAAAAAAAAGACCAGGAAATTTGACTTCTAAAAGTTCACTTCATCCTTCATTTGTTTTTGCCAGATCAACATAGCTAGTGGTGTTAAGCCTGTTTCTCATATATGTCACCATGGATTTCATTTACTCACTCAAAAGTATTTTGAGTTCTTTCTGTATATTTTGTGCTGGGGCATAATGTAGTAGCAAATGGTATCATCACTGTCTTTATGTACTTATGAAATAATGGAAGAAAATCTGAAGTACAGTTCGATAAATTAAGATATTCTCCAGATGTCTATAAAAATAGGCATAGATTTTCAATGAAAAAGAAGCCATTTGGAGATGGAGGAAAAAAACATATTTTTTTGCAAGATAGAAAGGAGAAATATTTATTTATCAACCAGGGTGTAGCACTCCTAAACCTAAAACTACAGGATGTATTTTGATACTCATATGGCAAGATAGAGTGCTTCCACTGAATCAAGTAGTCTAACTTGGCAAACTAAGGGATCTCCAAAAACAGGGCCATGATATTTTAGAATTTGAAGAACATGTCTGAATTACACCTGAATCATTATGGTGCTGAGTGGAGATCAGACGGGTATATGACTTGGAGTCTCTTTTGAGGGAACTATGAAAAACTAACAGAGAAGATGACTGATGTGATTAATAAATGTTTGAAACACTCTATCAATACTTATAAATTTTACGTTATTTTCAGTACATAGAAAGTGATCCAATAGGTTGCTGTATTGTCTGATATTTCATATCCTGTGTTTACCATTTTGATTAATTGAATTGAATTGATTTTCGTATAGAAAGATGGCTAAAATTTGAGGAAATAATGAATAGTTTAAATGATATTATTGGTGTCCAAATGGTTCTGTGAATAATGGACTGCTTACAATAGGACAATACTCAACAGAAAGTGACACAATGTCTGAAGGTAGATTTTTTTTTCTTTTTCTTTTTTCTTTTTGTTCATGTTTATGGACAGCATAAAGAGATGTGGATATAAAATAGCAGTTATGAAAAAGTACAGAGGATTTTATTTATTACTGAAATGATTCTAACACATAGACAGTAGGGCTATAAATGTAGGCCAGCTTAGCTTGAGTTCCAGCTCTACCATGAATCAATGAAATAAAGGTAAATTATCATGGGATACAGAATGTTGGACTTAAAACTGGATGTACCAACTACACTGAGGAAATTAAGAATTCAATTGATTCTTATCAGTCTGTAAATGGAATGTTTCATTTTTGCAGCAGAATAAGCTCTAATTAAAATGCTGACAGACTGGGGCATGAGCTATATCTGGATTTGAGGTCTTGATACACAAGTGATTATTGAGGACTGAAGGATGTTGACTGAGGAAACAAAGGTCACTCAAGGATGCTTTTTAAGTTTAATGACTTCAGTACTTTTAAGGACTTACACATAGACAAAATTTAAGTATTTTACTGTGACTCCAGGATACAGAAAAGAAATAAACTGTGTGGTAAAAGTTCAGGGAAAAATATTTTTGCTTGATATAAGGGCAAAGGTTCTAAGAATGAGTATCATCAACAAACATGGGTGCAGGTGAAGATGGGTTAAAGTTGGAAGAGATGCATAAATTAATCCCAGCCCAAAATGAGTAGTTAGACTAGATGTCTTTAGCATTTGCTGCATCTCCTGGAATAGTTTCAGGAAAAGAAATAGAGTAGATAAATGCAACAAAAGTTGAGACAAGAAATCAAATAAGATATAGCACTTGTTTGATGGGATTTTTATCAGATGATTTACAAATTTATTTGTTTAAAATTTTATTCTCCTTATTTTTTCCTCATATATTACTCTCCAATCATACTTTTTCAATCTTTATCAAAGATTTATCCATCATTTCATATAGGAGTGAAACATTTTTAAAGTCCTTGTTTTGGTGTAGCAAAATCCAGAAAGTAAAGAATGCCCCCTTTTGTGGGTGTACACGTTTGTATAAATCTGGCTGGCCAGTCACACCGATTTTTGAGAACCTGGGAGGAGGGGTGAAACAATTCAAAAGGTATTCCTGTGTGTTCAAGATACTTTAAAAATAAAAAAAAAACCCTAAATATATAGTGGCACATTTATCAACTTTCGATAAATCCTATACATCTTTAAGGAACAGATGTTAGAAAAATTAGAGATAATCCCTAAATAAACCCTGCACTCTAACTTGTGAATCTCTTGCCTCAGACTCCAGAATGCTGGTATTACAACAGGCATTTTCCACACCTAGCTTATTTTTTGAAGCTGAAAACTGTTTCACATTAGAGTGGTTATAACCCAAATGTTTTCTGTCTTGCCAGGTTGCAATTTATATTTTTATGTTCCTCCTCCCTGTCCTTTTCTCCTCCTCCTCTTTTTCCTTCTCCTTATAAACACTGGCATTTCCAGTTTGTGAGCTCCTTCAGTTTCAAGTCTGAGATGTATGAGGCAAAAAGAAAACCTAGGATGCTCAACACCATGTCATGTCATTCCTCAGATTCTGAGATCCAGTTTCTTCCTTTCTTTCTACCTCGCAAAATCTTCATTAGTTTTTTGGTATAAAATATGCATAACTTTAATTTGCATAAAACAATGAATAAGAAAACATACATATATTCCATCTTCCAAGAAACAGTAATTTTTATATAAATAAGATAACTGCCTCTAAAGGTTTTCTTATTTTATCAATGGGCTCCAAAGTTACGTTGCAAAGACTGGATGTCTATCAGATGAGGACAAGAGCTAGTACAAATCTAGAATCCCCACAATTTCTCTGACCATAAATAGATTTTTTATGTGAAGAAACAATTTGTGTTTTGACCTATTTTAAGTGGTAGCGCTTGAAAACCATAGCTATTGATTGTAATTCCATCTGCTAATTCTGGATCTGAGAGGTCATTGTTTGAATGGAGTCTTCCAGTAATGACTCTCTCCACATGCAAATTTCCATCTGGGATCCTACAGTTAGAAAATACATACTCTAGCTTGCACTCTCCTCACCAATTCGAATGCTCAAGGCAAGTACTCCTGCATCATGGAACACTAATGAAAGCACTGTGTCAAACTGACACTCACTAGAGAATCTGTCAGCAGATCTCTTGAATGTGTGCAATAGACCACCTTGGCAACCAGAATTCCCAGATGAACAACACTGAATATCTCCCTGCAGACTAAAACGGTTGCTGACTGGTATAAAATCCCCTTCTAGAATTTGTTAATAACTAGATAAATATGTCAAGTGCTCTCTAACTCAGGGGTAATCAAGGAGTCCCTCTTCCTCACAGACTTTAATAAACTGAACTCCACCCTCAGTAGTATGGCACAAGAAAAAAAAAATCTGGCTTATCAGGCTGTGAACTTCCTGTGCCTATGGTCTTATGGAACCTTTCTCTTATGGAACACCTGGGGAGAAGGGTGTTCTTCACCCAGAGTTAGTTTACAATTTAATTTGACCTCTTTTCAAAAACTCTTTCAAAGCCAACAGATACTTTACTGAATATTTAGGCTTGGGAGAGGGGTTCCTTTGGAATTTATGCACCCTCCTCACTGTCTTCTTGGACCCTGAGTCCACTTTTTTTTTCAAACTGTTTCCCACTTGATATTTTTGACGACTAACTGTAGTTCAGCGGCTGTCCCTCTGAATGTCCTCCACCATCTTCTAAATAAATACATTTCTAAGTGCTTCTGACACAGCACTCTTTAAAGTATGGTGCTACTGTCTGTTTGTATCTTTGTACTCCACCAGTATAATAATCTTTATTTTAGATAAAAACCTGTGCTGCTGTTTTCAAAAGTGTAGATCTTGTGCCCATCAAATATACATTGATACATTCATGTATGTATTAATATAGCTATTGATATACATACTGATACATACAGATGTATATCAGTATTGAGTCAACCATGGTTTCACTTTTTATTGGAGAAAAACATTCAGTATGCTGCAGGTTCCTTTGCTCTACACACACAAACACATGTGCACACACACAAATGCACATGAGATGATTTATATAGGTGATCCTCTTGATAACATGGAGGAATGAAACTCCCAACCTATTACATGTCTGGTATGAGTTTGTGTTCTTTAAAATTGAAGAATGAATTTTAGGAATAATGGTGGTTAACAGCAGAATATATTTATTGAGAGAAAGAAAGTTTCTGTCTGAGAGAGACAGAAGGCATCCTTAGTGCATTGCCAAGGACCCTGTTTTTTCTAGGGATTTTATGGAGCAAAGCCATGAGGTGAGGTGGGCCCAGAATGGGAACTTGGTGGGTAGGCTGGGATTTAGCTCAGTGGTGCAAGTGCTTGCCTGATAAGCGTGAGGTTGTGAGGTCATGAGTTTGATAGCTGGTACCAGGAAAAAAAATGAGAACTCGCAAGGTGAGTATGAGGTGGGAAAGAACTGTAGTCAACCAATGACATTAACTGCTCAGATAACATTGATTAAATCAGGGACAAATAGGAAAGCAAGTCATGTAGCAAGTGGGCATGCATACAGAGCAGTGACTCTTCCTGTAAGGAGTTGGGATGGCAACTCCTAGCTTCCTCAGGGTGACAGAGAACTATTTAGAATATCAGTCCCTAGGATGTAGCCTATTTCCTTGATCTTTTGTCTTGAGGTCTGGCCCACAGCAGGAGGTGTCAGTCTCCTCCAAGGTCGCAAGCAATCTGGTCTTCTGCACTGGCTTCTTTGAGAGCTTAGCCCTGTCTGACTGCCTATAATATTTTTATCTAACTCAGCTTCCTGTAAAACTCTGAGAAAGGTTTACAATGACTTTTATTTGAGCCTTTACTTTATTTTTTGCTTTTTAAAATTGTGTCAGTGAATCATACCTTGGAGATGAATACTAACTCAATGTTAAAAGACTTCACAAACATATCAACTATGTATTTCAGATTTGAGGGTAAATTTTGTAAGTAACATTTAATTATCTTGTACTTTTCAAAAGTCATCAAGATAAAATTCAATAATAACTTTTTAAATTTTTCTTCAATTATTTATTTTTATGTTCCTGATTTCATACTTACAACAGTTTTGAAACATAAATGTGTGCTTGTACTAGGAAGGAATTGCATGTATTACTTAGAAGAAATTATCCAAAATGTCTCATGCTTTTCAATTAATCAAAAACTTTATGTATTTAATGATTATTAAAAGGATAGCCTGACAAACCCTCTATGACTTATTGATCGTGAAAATGTATTTACCCATTAGTAAATATAAATAACAAATGGTTTACTTCTAATATAATTTGGTTAACTTGGTGCAATACCAAAAAATTCACAATAAAATAGGTATTGAGTTTGAATTGTACTTTTTCCCCCCTACGGGCCATTATAGATGGTATTTTATTGATTTTTTATGGATCTCTTATATATTGACTGATATGTACCATTATCTCCAATTGACAAATAAGGTTAAGTGACTGGCAAAGAGAAACACACATTTAGTGATTAAGAGCTTTAACACAGGCTTTTACAGTTTTCTTCTTGCAAACTGTTAAAGAAAAGGAGTGAGGAAGATACTCCTAAGAGAAAGAACAGTCTTAGACTGACCCTCAGCATTTTGAAATGAATTTTAAGGTAATAGATGCCTCTAAGAATATAGCTTCATTGTGCTTTTCTGTGTAAAGAATACGGCAGGCAGCTGCTACCCTTTCTGCCTGATAAAGCTTTGTGTACATTTGGCCTCTTGCTTGGGAAGATAAATGAGCTAACTTCAGGGTTGTGTCTATAGGCTGATGATTGAAATTCATGGAGGTGTTTATATGCATTCAATAGAATATTTCGGACAGTACATTTCTGCATGGGTGGCCTCAAAGGGAGTGGATGAATGGAAACTGAAAGAAAGGTTGTTTGTGGAAAGAAAATGAAAGGGATTCATTTCTATGGAGGCCAGGCAGGTGACCTACTTTCCCCACACAGGAATGTATACTCTGATGGACACTTTTTAAAAGACAGGGGTAAAAAACACTTGTATAGAAGACTGATTTTAGTTTCCAGCCAATTCATATCAAATCTCTTTGAAGGGGTTTTCTGATCTCAAGAGCAGCTTTTATTTAATATATGTTTCAGGTGCTGGGCTTATCTGAGCCTCAGATAATCACACAGAGAATTGTAGCCTTGATTACTCAGCATGCCCCTGGCCTCAGCAGGCTCTTCTTTGGATCTTTGAGTTTTAATAAACAAACATGAAATTTGAAAGAATGTTGTGTGATCTTCAGCTCACAAGCTTGTTTTTAGAGTAGCTCTTTTTAGTATCCATGAAATTTTAAAAAAACTCTCATGCATCATGCAAAATATTTCATGTAATTCTATATGATTGCTCCTTTATGAAAGGCAGATCAGTGAGTACCAGAATGGGTAGCAGCATAGAAAATAAAAAAATAGTTGGACTGGCCATGTGTGTATCTTCCTATCTTCATCAGCTAACAAATATCTGATTTGTTGGAGGTGTTTAGTAACATGCATTGAAAAAGTACCTCCTATGGTTGATCATTACTACCTTGTATATCAAAGGATTCTGAAAATAATTCATTTGCCTATTTGAGCTCAAAACCATTGGTGTGAATAATTATTCATTGGTTTGATAGCCTAATGATCTTCCAAAAGCTTTTAGCAATGGTCAGCAATTTTTTTATTACAATAAAAGTAATAAGTAAAGCATTATATATTGCAGCCAAACTTTGGGAGCTGTGAACTCCAGACTGACAAGATCCAGCCACATTTGATAAATGATAAAGATGCACTGAATATATTTAAGCAGCCTGAAATATGTAGAGTGGATTTGGAGTGAAAATATGAATATATTTGCCATACATGCTGAACATCCATAAAAGTAATGACAGCCTTCCGAAACCTTCCGCAGAGCATCAGATCCAGATAACTGCTTAATCACTGTCTTCACTAAGGTGATCCACACATATGGCAAAGTCAGTGCTTACCACTTTGGACAGACAGTGTTTTGCCTTCTTGATCTCAAGAAATGTCCATCTGCAGAAGCTAGATATGTGAGAGCTTCTCCTGTCCTTTCATCTTCCTTTTCTACCCACACATAATCAATCATTAAATCCTGTAGCTTCTACCTTCAGAAAGTCTTGTGCGTCATTAAATTTGCTCTGACTCAAATGCCACCAGCTTAGCCACAGTCTCCATTCTTTCTCAATGTTTTAGTATCTACTTAACCTTTCCATGGTGCTAGTCTCCACCTTAGAAATCATTCACAACAGGGAGACCAATATAAACATCCCAGACATGCACTTTTGATGATAGTGTTCTAATAGAGTTCAAATTTCCTAGTAACAATGGTCATATTTAAACTTTTTGAAATATTATATACAGTGACTTCTACACAGTATCTCAATGAATTCTCTACAGTTTCATTATATATATATATATATATATATATATATATATATATAGTAATTTTTCAAATAAACGTCTACATTTTAGGGAGAAGTGATTTTAGGAAATTCAGACAGCTGTAAGTGGTGGAGCCAGAGATTCAACCCAGCCCATGTGTGACCACATGTCTCACTCAAAACCTTGATTCTTTCTAATGCATTCAGAAATCCTGGCTTAGCTTCAAAACTGGATCAACATCTTTTCTTTAAAGTCTTGTATTCAACCACACTAAAGCCATTTAAATTTTTTATTGACTATACTTCAGGGCAAATAACATTTCCATTTCTTTACTATGTGTTTCTTTTTATTAATGTGTATTTCAAAAATATTCCTACATGCATATAATATATTTTGATAGTGTGTACCTTTTCATTGCCTCCCTTACCTTTTTCTACTCTTTACATTATTCCCTTTGTTTTTTCTAAAAACCTTCATTCATGTTCTCTCTCTCTCACTCCATGTATGAGAGAAAACATGTGACATGTGTCTTTATGAGTCTGGCTTATTTTGCTTCACATGTTAATCTACAGCTTCCTTCATTTTCTTACAAATTAAATTATTTTATTCATCTTTATTGCATAATAATATTCCATTGCATATATATACACTACTTTTATTTGTTCACCCATTGATGGATACCAAATCTGGTTCCATAGCTTACGTATGTGAATTATGCTACAATAAACAGGCTCTACAGATATTTCTATAACACACTGGCTTTAATATCCATTTTTTGGATTTTTGAGACACTTCCACACTGATTACCATAGTGGCTATATTAAAATTTACATTTCCACTAACAAGGTAGAGTGTTCCTTTTTCTCACATCTTTGCCAGCATTTATTGTTGTTTATATTCCTAATCATAATGATTCTAACTGGGGTGAGGTTGAATCTAAATGCAGTTTAGATTTGCATTTTCCTGATGGCTAAAGATGTGGAACAGAATTTTAAACATTTATTGGATTTCTCTATTTCTTTTATGGCTTTAGTTTTCTTTTCCCATCCCTGTTTTGCTTCTCTCTGCTACCCAAATTAGATACTACTTGTTCCAGGAAACATTTCTTGAGTTCCCAAGTATAAGCACGAAGTAAGATTGATGTCACACAAAATTGTCCTTTCCTGTCCAGCAGAATGAAACCAGAAATCAATAGCAGATAGAATACTGAAAGATTTACAAACATGCGGAAATTAAAGAATGCTTTTCACACAACCAGTGTATCAGAGTAGAAATCATGAGACCAATTAGAAACACTTAAAGAGGAAAGAAAGTAAAATATAACATTCCAAAACTTTTAAGATGCAGTAATTCATGCTACAGTTGTAGATGTTCATGTCTACAAAAGAGAGAAAAAAAGAAGAAAAAGGAAAAGAGGAAAGAAGAAAAGATTTTGAATGAGAAGGCTGGTGTTGGTAAAATGGCAAAATAGGAGTTACCTCTTAATATTTACCCACAGTAATCATAATTTGACACCCATTCATAGAGGGACAGCTGTAAATGAAGTTTTGAAGAGTCAGTGGAGGCCAACATCCGAAGTGTAACATTTAAGATGCCAGCCTATGCTCAGGTAGCAGATCACTCACCTTGGTACCCAGAACAAACCCAGAAACAGCTCTCCTTCTCCGTGGGCTCAGTTCCATTTATGTATGTATGCCTGCCACCAGCACCACTGCCAAGGAACATGGGAAGGATCCACACCCACGTCCAGATGACAATCCTCAGACTCTTAAGAAACCCAAGGTGGTTCCTCCCATTCTCTGTCACAGCTGACAGCAATATGAAAATGCTTGATTTCATTATCCATTAGGGAAATACAAATAAAAGCTTCAGTGAGATGTCACTTATGCCTAGTAGCATGTCTATGATAAAAACAAAGTAAACAAGTATTGGCAAAACTGTTGATTAATCAGTATCCTCATATCTTGCTGTAGGAATATAAATGTATACAGAAAAATGTTTGGTAGGTTTCAAAAAAATTTACACATGGAATAATATGGAAATCATAAATTCCACTGCAATATACATACATGGAGCAATCATTTTTAAAAACTGTACTTATAAATGAATGTCCATTCCTGTTGCTAGTCACAAGAGTTAAAGCATGGAAGCAACTCAAATATATGTAAATGACTGAATAAAAAAAGGTGATACACACATAATGGGATATTATTCAGCAGTAAAAAGGAAATGATTCCTTATATATGGTGCAATTCCAAATGAATTGTGATATTCTTTCCTTCCTTTTCTTCCTTCTTTCCTTCCTACCTTGTACTCTTCCTTCCTTCCTTCATTTTCTTTTCAGAGACATTATCTTAGTGTAAGTTTCCCAGGCCACCTCAAATTTAAAAAAAATAAATTATTAAAATTCCTTAACCTTACAGAAAAACTGGGATTACAGGAATTGATCACCATACCTAACTGACTATGGCATCTTTTATATACAAAGTGAAACAAATCAGATAAAAATTATCTTATATTTTGTGACTCTATTTATATGAAATTTATTTTGAATAGAAACGTTAGTTTATTTTATTTATTTTTAGTTGTATTACCTGGGCTTTTGGAATCATATGTAAGAAATTGTTGCCAAACCCAATATAATGAAGCTTTCCCCTGTGTTTTTTCCTAAGAGTTTTATAGCTCTCACAATTATAATTAGGTCTTTGATTTATTGTGAGTTACTTTGCATATGTGGTATAATATGAGTTCAAAATCATTATTTAGGATTTAGATACACATTTTTTTTCTCAATTTCATTGACAATTTTGTGGAGTTATTTGTCTGTATATTCTGTGGCTTATTTTTTGACTCACTATTATACATGATTGGTCTGTATTTCTCTTTGTATGCAGCTACCATTCTTTTGATTATCTAAGCTTTGAAATAAGTTTTGAAATTAGTCAACTGGATACCTCAAAGTTTGTTATTTTTAAAAAAACTGTTTTGGACACTTTGTCTTCTAGGGTTCTACATAATGTCTTTTATGGATTTTTTAAATGCTGCAAAAAGTAGTTGAAATATTTATAGGGTTCGGATTTTATTTGTGGATTACATAACCCAGTGTTAACATTTTAGCAATATTAAACCTTCAAACCCATGAATATAGAGTATCCTTTATTTTGTGTTCTCTCATTACTCTGCATTATTATATAATTTTTAATATACACCTTCACACCTTGAAATTTATTCCTACATATTTGATTTTTGATGCTGTTGTAAACAGAGTTGATTCAGTGATTTTCTTTTTAGTTTACTTACTGGTAGTCCACAGAAATACATTTTTTTTCCTTTCAAGGAGTTTGTATCCTTTAACTTAGTTGAAGTCATTTACTTTCTGTGTATGTGTATGTGTATGTGTATGTGTATGTGAGTGTGCAATCTTTAGAATTCTTACATGTAAAATAATGATGTTTATGAATCCAATTTGAATGTATTCTATTTCTTTTTCTTGTCTCGTAGAAGCTAAAACTTCCATACTGTTTTAAACAAAATCAGTGTTAAAAAAAAAAGGAATCTTGTCATATTCCTGTTATTTTTAGGGAAAGTTTTTAAGCTTTTACCACTACCATGTTAGGATGTGATTTTTGTGGTAAATGATTACAAAATGATTGATAATTTTTATCATAAGTTTTTTTTTAAGGTGATATCACTAGGGCTTCTGATATTATGAAATTCTTCTGATGAATGAAAACCCTAGTTTATTTCACTATAAGCAGAACTCAGATTTCCTTTATTTCCCGAGTTATATTCTTTTAATCTGCATGCTTTATTTGAATAACATATCTGATAATCTGTGTGGAATTTATTTAGAAATTCTGTAATGTGATGAATCTAAAAATTAATCACACCTTTTTTGCTGAATGTAAGCTTCATTTTGTGTTTTTCAGAAGATGCGTATAAGACTCAGGTGAGGATTGACAACGAGCCAGCATATTTGGACATCTTGGATACTGCTGGACAGGTATATGTTCCTTAAACTCAGTATCTCAGACTACTTTATTTTTAGTTTTATGCTGTATTCACAAAAAATGATGTTTAACTCTTCATACAGAACATGTTTGCCCTACATGAATAATTAAATTTGGAAAGAAATGGTATGAAAAATATTATACATTACTCAGTATTAACCAGAATATTGCCAACTTTACTGAATTGAATAAGTATTAAAGCATACATGTAAGTATAATCTTGTCAATGAAAGTTTGAAATTAATAAATTATTCTATTATCCTTCCTGAAATTTTCATAAAACTCTCGCTTATACTCAAAAGTGAAATTATTTTTACTACAGAATTTCTAGTGAATACAAAAAAGGAATGTCTGCTTGATATATATATATATATATATATATATATATATATATATATATATATAAATTCTGTAATGTAACTCTGTAATGTAATGTGTATATATATATATATATATTCACAGAACCAAGGCTAAAGAGACATTTTAATTGAACTGATGCTATAAACAAGTTTTAGTATAATCTCATATTTCAGATTGAAAGCCTGAAGGATATGATGGAAGAGGAGGAAGAATAAATTATTTGAAAGATAAATGCAGACAGAGAAAAAGACTGCATAATAACTGTAAAATATGAAGAAGTGTATCATAGTTCTAACATATTAAAGTACTTGGTATATTTAAAAGGGCAGAAGTTTTTCTTAAATTCATACTTTTAAATGAATCATAAAGATATAAATTTATATATTAAATGCTATATATGCCATGAGAAAAAAGAAAAGAGGAATAAATAGAAAACTTATAATACAAGACCAAAGAATGGAAGAGAAAAATAAGATACAGTAAATTATATGTAGAGCATATAAATGTCTAAGGAATCAAAATACATGAAAATGGTTTTATCTTTCCTGGAATATACAATTATTCTCAATGTAGTATTAAATGAAAGAATAAAACTAACCTGTATTAGATTTAAAAGAATCTTAAGGATATAGAAAAGAAATAAATCAAAGAATGTAATAGGACAGGGATCATCTCAATGGTAGAGTACTTATCTAACATAAACAAAAGTCTTATGTTGAATCTTCACCACTGTAGAATAAATAAATAAACATGTTTTATTTTTTCATCTTTATGTGTCACTACTAAAAAATAACTAGAAATTGAAATATTGACTGTGTAAAATCACTAGAAATAGGAATTCAGTTTTTACATTTATGAGTGATATGAAGAATATCTAAAATCTATATATTAACAAACTCACTTGTTTCTAGGACAATTGGGACAATGAGCTTAAGGGAGAAAACTGCTAAACCATTAAGGATATTTAGAATGGAAAATTATTTCAATCATTTGAAAAGACTGTCTTAGTTAAGGCAATGTACACTTGTTTTTCAGGGCAAATACAGGACTGATTAGAAGACCATTGAGTCTATTCAATTTCAACCAACACAATAATGCATTTTTAGAGACTGAAATCTTAAAACTAGAAAGGCTATAGAATCAAACTGAATTGCTAAAATTACACAACTAAAATTATACCTTCATAGAGACTGAAAGTCTTCATTTGTTGAATTAATTCAATCTACACTCAGTAACATTTTTGTAGTCTGTACTGATAAATAGCCAGTATGATTCTCTTCACCATGTTATAAGTTTGAGCATATTATCACTCACATTAACTTAATGTAGGCCAATGAAACAACATTGCTCATTATGACCCATGGCTTATAGAGATACAAAGAGGTCTTTGTATTTCCCAATACAAAAACATGTTTCCAGTAGTTCCTGGACTTTGGAAGATGAGAGAATATGAAGAATAGAATGAAGCCCATTGCAAAGAAAGGAAGAAAGCTTACCCTACCTGATCTGTCTGAAGCAGATCTGCTCCAGCTACCAACAGATCTTAGTAAGTGGAAAAACCAGCAACACCACTTGCTTTAAAGCAAAGTTAAAGTTAAAGTTGTTTGTCATATCCATTGTTGTGGCAAGTGCTGATCAATTAGAATCACAATGGAACAGTCTTAGTTCAGTGGAGCTGGAGCTGTAGAATACTATCAAAGGGTAAAACATGGGCCAGGGATTTAGCTCAGTGGCTTAAGTGCGTGCCTGGCAGGCACGAGGTCATGAGTTCGATTCCTGGTACAAAAAAAAAACAAGGGTAAAACAGTGAGTGATGAAAGACAAGTATGAGATTTTATGCTCTGATAATACACCAAAGTACAATAGGATAAATAGGTAGTGATATAGTGGTTTCCAAACTATTATTAACCTTCATGTGTAAGGCATGGACTGTACAGTTGATTTAACAGAACTTATACCTTGGTAGGGGACAAATGAAAAAAACACCATTGAAATATTTTTTTAAATAATACCACCTTGTTGCTTTCAGTACTATTGCTGCTTACCTTTGTTGAAATTTAACATTCTCACATTAAATCTAGAGGACAAGTAGAAGAGGTGCTATTTGTGTTATCACATAGCAATTAATATTGACACAAAAACATGAAGTCACTACCTCTTTGAGGCAATACTAAAAGCCAAGACCCCACCTGTTTTATGTTTAGTGTCACAGGGGAGAAAAAGTATTAACCATTCCTCCCCATTGCAAGCTTCATGGTTGACATCCTTATGGCATAAAACATGTTCAAAAACAAAAACACAACAAAACAACAAAAAAAGCATAGTAACATTATTTAACTAAGCATTTATGAAACTCAGTAGCTTCACAAGATAGAGACCTGATGATCCAGAAAAAAAAATATTTTTATACTTTGAGTTGGTGAACAAAGCATGGCTATCTAAATTATTATTGGAAAACAATAGAGCCACCAACTAATGGAACATATTAGGGTAGATTTAGCTGGGCTGTTTGTTCAGATTCCTTTAAGCTTATCAATACCACATTAATCCTTCTAGAGTATAAAACAAAGTACTGCCACATAAAGGTTTTCAAAAGAGAAGATATAAGAAAAGAAGGTATAGAGAACTTCTTGCTTCTATGGAAAACCACATGCCACAATAATTCCATGGAGGAAAGATGGCCATTATCATCAAGTACAATATCAAATTGTAGAGGACTTTTACTTTACCATTATTTTAGGGCTTCAATTTTTTTCAATGTTCAATTTCTCCACCAAGTACTTTTTAAGTCTATCACTGATATTTTCCTTTGTTCAAGAATTCTATTTCTGAAAGCAGGAAACATTGGGAAAAATTTAATTATTAGAATGCATTTTATTGCCAGGAGCTAAAAATTATTTTCCTCTCAATAGTTTTCTATTGGCCCTAGATAAATCCCTTGATAAATAGCATTACCGATTTTATAAATGGTAAATTTTAGGATCATAATATTTATGTGATTCACAGCATATAAAATTCTAGGGCTGGTTTGTTGGTTACTTTTTTGCTAGTTGCTAAGACAAAATACCCAATGCCCAAATATAAGAGGGAAAAGTTCATTTAGCTCATAATTTGTGGAGGTTTCAGTCAGTAATCAGCTGGCTTCAATGCAGGCCGGCATGGCAGAGAAGCAACAGTTCATGGCAGCAGAAAACAGCAAAAGCTACAAGAACAAATGGGGCAAAAAGTGAGAAGCGAGCTTCTTTCCTTTCCTTATATTGTACATGTACTTCCTGCCCTAGGGTGGATGCAGCAATCACACCACCAATCTCAGCACTAGCCAATGAACCAACTACAAACTCTACCTTTGAAAGGCTCACCACTCCCATTACCACATGAGGCTCTGAGGGGCATCCAGGCATGAACCTTAACAGCTGACTACAGTTAGAAGCCATCCATCCACATTTTCTTGGAATTCTGTCTTGCTTTATTTTTTTTAAATATGATACTTTGTGTACATCAAAGACTACCATAGATCATGAAAATGGAAAATACAACAAACTCAGTATCTGCTTCCAAAACTCTTATACTTTGGGTTACTAAGCATATTCTAATTGAAAACTGTAGAAGCTGGACATGGTGACCCATGATTCTAATCTTAACACTGTGAAGACTGAGTAAGGAAGCTTATAAATTCAAACCCAATCTGGGCAATTTAGCAGTTTATATAGAACTTGTCCAAGATTACCAATAAAAGGAAAAAAGGCTGAGGATGTAGCCCTTGTAGGTCAGTGTGGAGGCCCTGTTCTATCCAAAAAGTAGCAAATTGTGTTTCGGTCTCTGATAAAAGTATATTAAATTCTTAATGAGTTATTGCTGAGCTTTTAAATACATGAATCAAAAATAGAAAAGCAGTTTTTAAATGAAACTCTGATAAAGTTTGTATAAAAAGTTCAATTTAATTTAAATGTCCTTACTCTTTCTTTAAAAAAATAGTAAATGCTGTTTTCCTCCAAATAACTTAGATTTCTTTTTTGATAAGTCATTGTGTCTAGCACTGAAATATTTTAGACTTATGCATTGCCCAAACTTGGATTCTCTCTGGATTAAATCATTCTAGAATAATGAAGAACATGGTGAAAATTTGTTATTTCATTTATCCCTTAAACAACTTTGCTGTTAAAGCAAGTCTCTTAGACAATCTGCACCTAATTTACTCATCTGTGAAATGAGAGAATTAGAGTTGATCTCTAAGGTGTCTTCCAGATTTAAAACCCTGTGATTCTCTGAATTACTATTGAACTGATTTGTTGATAATTCTTCCCTGAAACATTTAATTGCTTTCAAGCCTTAAACTTTGATTTTGTGTGTGTGTGTGTGTGTGTGTTGTCATTTATCTGAAGAAAGACTATTCTGAGACATAACCCTTTCTTCAGGACTCATTGTATTCCACACATGATTACAAGTATAGACTTTGAGAAAACAAAACTTGTGCTACAACTGTGCCAAACAATGTTTAAAAAATTCTGAGATTATTGAACAATCCTTCACCTGGGATATTTAAAACAGCGCCTCACTAATTATATCCTAGTGTCTGTGCACATGCTGTAACTCTTTAGTCAACTTTTACAGTATTTTGATGGTTTTGATTATTTAGTAGGTGCTGATTAATTTATTGAGTTGGTTCAAACAATTTCACACTAGAATCACAAGTCATTAAAAGGTGGATTTTAAGAAAGCTCATAATCTTCAATTATGAAGAATTTTCTTCAGTTAGATGTTTATTTTAACTGAGGGCTAAGGAAGGACAGAGATTCTACTCTACTGTAACTTCCTACTCAAGTATATTTCTCATACTAATGACTACCAAAAGCTGGACTCTAATACAGGTCTTTGATAAGTATAATTTTCACATGGGGATTCTTTTTGTGTCAAAGCATATTATGCAGGTATTACCTCTAAAAGTAAGATGCATTTGAAGAAAATATTCTAAACTTAGAAAGTATCCACCTCTGAATGTCCTGCTTTATAGTCAGAACAATATAGGTGAAGGAAAAAATGCTTTAAAAGTTATTGAAAAAAATAGCTAGAAATTAAAATGCAAACTGACATCACAAGCATTGCCATTACAAGAATCAAGAAATATGACTATATATGTAAGAAGACAAAATGCTTTTGAAAAACTCAAATTCTGAATTGATTAGAGTTTCAGTTAAGTTGGGAAAATGGGTCAAGATCATGGTGATGTATAGAGCTGAATAAACTGAACACAATTAATTTTTAACATTACTACAAATAGGATGACAATGGACTCTGATTTTTTAAGGACCTTCTGGCTGGAACCTGCTCCATAATAACTAATAGTTGTTCTAGTTTTAGCTCTGCATTTCAATAAAACGTGGTCTTTTTTGCCAGTGATTTATATAGCCGTGCAATCTACTCTCATTTTTAATAAGGAGGCTCTGAGAAATGACTATAAAACTAAATGTGATTTAAATATGTAAACTGAGAAACAAACCACGATAGTGAACGTGACCAACACTAAAAGAGAGATGATTTTTAGAAGCCAAAACAAGTGTCAAAAATTCATAAAATAAATTTCACATGTTGTTTATAATCCTTCTCATGACAAAGGAGACTACCAATTTCTCATACTGAGTCTGTTTCATAATTGCATCTGATAAAGTATACTAATAACTTACTTTGTTTTAGTTTAACATTTTTAGAACTGATTTCAGAGATGGGTTTATAGAAGTACTTCAGTAGTAAAATAACCTAACAACCTATAATTTAGGAGCAAGAGAATTTTTTCAAAATACAAGAAGAAGAACAGAAAAAAATATTTTAGATGTATGCAAGTTTTTTTTATTACAAGCTACAAATGCAAGCATTTCTCTAAAAAGATCCAATAATGATATTCATAAATAACACTATAAAATTATCAAGAGATTTTAATTACATGTGGATTTTATGCAAAGGAAGGCAAAAATTGTGCAAGTACAAAGATTTGCCCATTATGAACATTTTAATTTAGAAGTATTTCTGTTGATTCAAGGTAGAAAAAAATTAGCTGTCCATTAACTGCAAAAAGACTTACAAAAGCCAGCAATAATTTTATCAGTAATTCAATGTACTCAGGAACCAACTATGTTACATTATCTATCTATCTATCTATCTATCTATCTATCTATCTATCTAGATATAGATATCTGTATGTATACATATGTATATATACATATATGTACATATTTTGCATTATTAACATGATGAATTGGATGTTCATAGTTTTGCAAGACAGTATTAACTTTTTTCATATTAATACAAAAATAAGTAAAATCACTGTTATTCCCAGACATGAAGAAATTACATTTTTACTTTTGCATGTGTTAGAAAAGAATTCAGACCCAAACCTGAAAAAAAATGTTAAATTTCATCATATTTTAAATCACATCACCTTTTAAATTTTCTCGTAGTGAATTTCATTATCAAACCAGTTTAAACATTTAATTACTTACTAATGTGATATGCCGAACATTCAGATTGTATATTTATCATGCATAATTTTTAGCTGAAAATTGGCAATTTTTAAGACTAAACCTGCCAAATTAAAAAAAAATTGATACTTGACATTAAAGTACTAAGTAAAATGACTACCAAGATTCTCTAAAATATGTTTTTGATTGAAGTAGTGAAAAAATAGAATGTCACTCAATGACTTCATCATTTATTTCTCCTTTCTTTGGTTTCTATTACTTTTCAAAGGACAATTGCAGAGCTTTCCTTTTTATACTTACTGCTGGGACATTGTGTAAAAAGGACTTTACACTAAGGGTAGTCTTTAGCAGAAGGTCTGTTGTAGAATTGCACATGTTTTTGATTTATTGTTTATCAAAATAACTATGTAAAATTCAAAAAGACTCCTAAATTCACATATTGAAACTTCTTCAATTTACAAATAAAGATGTGGACTCAGAGAAGTTAAGAGTTTTTTGTTTTTTTACAAAGCCACACTACTCATAAATGTCATAGCTGACATCATCTCTGTACTATGCTCACTGAAATCCTACATTAAGGTAGTTAAATTATCTTTCTTAAAAGCTACCTCTGTGAAAATGAATAGTTTTGAGCTATTTCTCAGCACAATGCTTGGTATTTGTGTATTATTATCTGGGAAATATTAATTGCATGACTGAAAGAGATTTAGTGGGACGTCATTTAATATTGGAAAGAAAAAAATGGATCAAAAACTCAGAACAATAAATCAAAGAAGCATCTGAAAAACAAAAAAAGAGTATTATCAAAACAAGATTTTTTAGCACCATCTTTTTTCTCTCTTACATCTATAATATTGTGCACAAATGATTTTGTCTTTCCTGTTGTATGTGTTATATTGTCTGAATAACGATCAATAGTTATAACATTTAGATTATCTAAATGAATAACAGTATTGCATTTTGTTTGAAATCCATATGAATGATTGAATTATCAAGAACAATAGCCTATTAGCTAGCCCAAGTAGGTATTCTATGAAAAAGGGACATATTGAAAAATACATTTGCAATAAAAGTGAAGGAAATATATAGATAATATATCCTATTTCTGTCATATTTGACAGAAATGAGATATGTAGCATTGAACAAAATATTTATTATCTCTTCAATTTACTTTCTCCTTAGGTTGAAATAAACAGCTTTGATTAAATGTTATTTAAAATATATTATACTTTTATGTTCCATCATTATCAAAACCAGCTTACTTTTTCTTTGGCAAGTGCACTGTTCTGCATTGGGCAGTGACTGTTAATTGAACAGAACTAACAGCCAACAGGTTTTAGCAAGATTCAAAAAATATTTCCTACCATTGAGAAATTTGGGACTATTAGGTAGTCAAGATGTCAAGATCTTGCTTAATTAACAAAAATGTCATTAACATATTGTAAAGGTAGCTTTCAGTTACATTTTACCAATAAAAACCAACTATGTTTTCTCAGAAGACGTGCTAACCAGACAAAGTTTGAGAAACCTAACTTGTGCATCAGAAATCAATTCTCCAATTAGACAGCAGAGCTACTAAGTTGCTCTCATTTAAGGAGCTGCACTATTTGTTGGACCAACTAACACTAAATAAAATGCTCATTTTGACTGTAGTGAGCAACTGGAGACAAACTGTGACCGAAAGAGTTGAAAAATATTCTTCCCAGGAGCAATTAAATGTCTTCAAAGAAACTTCCTTTAATCACCTCAATTTGACAGAGTCAATTTATATAGGACTATCCTGGAAACAGTTTTTTACAGTTATTTTTATACTAGAATCCTCTGAATTTAGGATTATTTTTTAATAAAGATGAAAACAACAATGAGCATCTCTTTCAGAGACTTCTATCTGTAACAGGGAGAGCTGTGTTAGAACTTAAAGGTAAATGACGAATCCATTCCCCAGCAAGAACTTTGGAATCACTAAGAAATCAAAATGTGAGTTTCTCTTGGTGGACTTATACACTAAATTTTGCCCCCTGATTTCTACTTTTTGAAGGAAAGCACTCAGCTCTCAACGATTCTCCAGGTAAACATGCTCTTATGCCACAAGCCTAATATTTCTTTGAGTGATGGAATTTTTCTGGTAACTTCCTACTTATTATCCAAAAACATTATGCTATCATCCTGAATCAATTCAAATTTAAACTGAAAGTTATAAATATCCTACCTAATGGAAATTTGAAATGTATTTATATTAGTAATATTTTGATGGGCTTACAAACTGAGTCCTTTTAAGGAAGAAAATAATTTTATAATGATTTTCAGTGAGTTTTTGACACATTTCTTTATTGTTTTTTTCTAAATTTTCTTGTACAGTATTATACAGGAAAACCCCATGTCAGTTACTTTTTACTCATCACTGAGACAAAACACCTGATGCCCAAAGTTGGAAAAGGAAAGGTTTATTTCTTACAGTTTTGGAGGTTTCAGTCCATACTCAGTTGGCTCCAAGGCAGGGTGCCATGGCGGGGCTGCAGTTCATGGCAGCTGCAAACAGCAAGGCAGAAGCCGGCAAGAGAGAGAGACACACCTTCTTCCTGCCATTACATCACATCCTGGCTCCACTCCTTAGGAGGGTGTAGCACTGACACCATCAATCCAAGCACTAGACAATAAACCAGTCACCAATGTACAATGCAAATACATGAGGCCTGGGGGCCACCGACATAACCCATGACACCCCATTTAGGATAAATGCAAAGTGATGTAATTTTCTTTGCAGATATATCTCCAACTTTGATGTCAAAACAAATTGCTGTTCTGGGAAGCTCAAAGAGCTTCCTGGCAGAAAAACTTTATTTCAGATAGGTTTCATATGTAAGTATGGGCGAGGTCTGCTTTTATAGCTACTAGTGGTTTCACTCATGAACATTTCTTTCTTATATTCTTATATATGAAATTTTAGAGAAATGTTAGGTTACACAGTAATAAAAAATCAAGATATAAGTGAAAGTGCTTTTTTTTCTCTAAAATTGTCCTGACATAACTGAAGCTAATTTTCTCATTTTGCTACAAGTCAGTAGGATGAATATATTTACAAGAACTCTAAAGACAGCATTATGTAAATATGTATAAAATGTTTTTATTCTGAGACATTAATCTAATTAATGTCAAAATGCCAAATAAATTCATTTTAGTAGTTGTGCTGGTTAAAAAAATTTATTACTTCTTTCATTTTGTCTCTCTAGTAAGACAGAAAATGTAACCTTAATACCAGCGCATCGGTGGGTACAGCGGGGTCAGTTCATTTATAGAGAATTGCATGTCTTCAAATAGATCAAAGTGATGATGCCATCACTGTTTTCTTGCCTTAGTCCTAGTTACCACATCTGCTTGTATCTTGATCTTCTAGTCTATGTATGAATAAGAGAAATATGTGATTACAATTGACAGGCACCTGGAAGAGGGCAGAATTAGAATCAGTTAGACTGAATATCTGTGGTTAAGTCTTGATTAGTACTCACATTATAATTTTGAGTATATTAGGGAGGTAGGATTCCTTTGTTGAACCTGAATTGATGTATTGAGCAATAAAGTGTACAAACTGACTTGTCATTGAAATATAGCATTGAAATATAGTATACTGTTGGGGTAAATTCTAACTGAACATGTAAAGACTATAACATTTAAGGTTTTCTATTTTTTATTCAAAAAGTTTATGTATAAACTCTCTAAACCAGAAAGTCTTTTAGAATAATTCCAAGAACTATATGTTTCCCTATGAATAATATACCCCATGAATAATATAGTTCATACAGTATAGTTCTACATTATTAATTTTACAAATCAGAGTTTTCAAGATGCAAGGAGAAACTTTAGAACATAAATAATAAGTTAAAAAGCTAGGGAAATTAATTTTAAAGTTTAAAGAAAGATAAGTGATTAAAATAGGCAAATATATGAGTTTTTGAGAAGCATGTTTAGTAACAAGAAGATGATTTTTATTCTACACTGCATTATGACAAGCACTACCCTTTATAGCAAACAAACATATCAATCAATATGCTCACTCTGAATATCACATTCTGTAAAATTTTGATGGATTACTACTATACCTCCTTTTACAAATTTTTCTAAGAAATTATAATATATTATCTTTGTATTACTTTATTATAAATGTCATATAAACCTGCATCTTAAATACATGATCATTTATGATTATTACTGTACATACTGACAAAATCTCAAAGAATGTTCTCT
Source organism: Dolichotis patagonum (assembly GCA_004027295.1). Lineage (NCBI taxonomy): Eukaryota > Metazoa > Chordata > Mammalia > Rodentia > Caviidae > Dolichotis > Dolichotis patagonum. The sequence continues at coordinate 11,643 of PVJX010017086.1, read as the reverse complement.
AGATTTTCTCAATGGTACATGCTTTTTAGGAGTTTTGCTCATGCAGATATGTTGATGTAGTCTTCTTTGATAATTCTTAAATTTCCTTCTGAGATGAAGCCCGCACAGCAGACCTTCTTGAAGATTCAGTGTCACTGAAAATCTACCACAGAAAAATGAAGCATGGAGAGAGAAATTCCTCATGTTTAGACATAGATGAATCAGTCAATCATTTTACATAGCTTCAATGTTCTCACTGGGCTATTGACTCCCTAAGTTAATGGTTAAACCCTAAGCAATGGTTTATAGTGCAAAGGAATTATGAACTTTTATTATTGCAATAATTTCATCACATGAATTAGTCTAAATGGAGTGTAGTGACCTAAATCTAACAAAAGATAGGTCCTCAAAGCCTCTTAAGATAAAAGCAACATTCTAGCCTGAATATTTGATTCTGTTTGCTTCAAGATAGAATAAACATTTCTTATCATGTAAATTCCAGAAAGTAGACTGATACATGAAATTTTTCAATAGGCCACAAAGCTGTTATTTTAAAGTTATTGTCTCATTAAGATATAGAATAGAAGCTATAATTGTATTAATTTTAGAATTTTAAAGTGATGATGTAATACTAGCCAAACTGATCATTGCATATATGTTAATCATGCAAATCAGTAAAGAAGTTTTACTTTTTTTTAAAAAGCCATATATAAAGCATTTGTATTCATTATCTTAAAAGGACAGTTTTTAATATGAAAAAGTTCCTGTAATTTTTAACACTAGCATAAAGGCAAATACTGTAATAATCCCCAATATTATCTTGTAAACAATAAGCATAACCAATTTAGTCATCAGTTTTTATTAAGAATCTGTAAAATTCACACATGAAACTGAATATAAGAATTAGTCTGGCCAAATAGGACAGGGTTCACCTTATGGGGCTAGTCTAGTAAAGAAGGTAGATATACAGCAAAACAAAAGCACAGTATATGAACACTTGCAATTGTGCATAAAAACCCCAGTCCAACATATAGGATGAAAGCTGCTAAAGTTTGTAAGATAAGATGGAAAGTTGAGTTCATAGGGTAGTTAAGGAGAAAAATAAAAACTCTTCCAAGTATTGAAAATGACTTGTGTATATCCTTGTAGCCAGAGAAAAGTTGGTAAGCTTGCAAATTCAGAGACACCTGATCCTGCTCAGTTAGGAACTATGTGTGTGCTTGGGGGGTCGGCATGAGGGGCAGGAACCAGACAGAACCTAAAGGTTCAAACTAATCATAGAATAAGATTCATAATTCTGAATTTTATTCAGAAATAACTGGACATCACTAATGCAGAGCAAATAAAAAATCGTGGTTGTATGTTTAAAAATATCATTCTGGACACCTGTGGCAAACCTATGGCATACATGCCGCAGCAAGCTACTTGTATCACTGAAAGCTCTAAAGCGTTCAATCTCACTGTCCTAGAATAATGCTGAGAAAGAGCTATGAAGAGACAATAACTAGAAGATCACTGCAAGTCTTTATAGAATTCCATGTACAGGAGGGTAGATGGAGAGAAGCGCTATTCTCTAGTCATCGAAGATGAAGAAGTAAAAATGGAGTAGCTGTTCCAGAGTTATAAATTGTCATATTGTATGATCTAGCCATATTTCAGTATTTACTGCCTCTGGTTAAAATTATTTAATTATAGAAATACTTTTCCCCATGAAAAGCATGCTTTTATTCACATTTTTATGAGTTCTGTTGTTAATTAGCTCATTGGTGACTGGCTGATACTTCTATAAAATTCAGAATGGATATCATTCTTATCCAAACACCAAGAACCAGATAACTGATTATTTCTAGTTTCTGCATGCACACAAAGATAATAACAAATCAAGAACCTCAGTCCCATGTAGAAAAATAAATGAGAATTTTGAGATACTGCTACAAAATACATTTAAAAATGATAAATTTTGCATACTAAGTTCACAAACTTGGGAAATTTTTGAATGGATAATCTTAAAATTAAGTCTTTGTAAGAAATTTATTTTTGGCCATGTTGGAACTTAGGGTGCTGAGCCAACCAGTAAGCAGCCTGCCGCCCTGGTAAGTGACTGTGGTCTGGCAAGCCGTGGCCACCCCAGGGCAGGGAAACAAGAAGTAGCAGCGTTTCCTGAGATCCACGCCATGTTGGAACTTCGGACGCTGAGCCAACCAGTAACCAGCCTGCTGCCTACCGGGGCACAGGCTTAGAATCAAACATATCACCACCACCTCACCACCACCCCCGTTAACAATCAGGATCCAGGGATCTGGGTATCTCTTGGGAGGTGACCATATGTAGTACAGCAAGTGGGGAGAGTTTCCTTCTACTATCTCTGAAGGGAGATATTTTTATAGCTGTTTTGCTTTGTCCTGATTAATAGTGTTGCTCTATTCAATATTCTGTTTTGATGTGTTCTATAATGTTGTGTATTTCTTTTGATCTTGCTGTACCTAATAGAACAACTATTTTGAAGATAATGAGATATACAGTGGTGCCTATTATTGTTGTCCTGGTGACCTGCTGTGATGTTCTGTGCCAATTTCACTATACTGTCTCAATTGGCTTTATTCCATCCTGTTTTGTTGTATATTACTACCTCCAAGTTAATGAAAATTAAATAAAAATAAAACAATAGAACATGAGATAACAAGGTAACAAAATACCTCCAAAAACTGCCAACTCCATCAAAGCTGATCCATGTGACATGGATGACAAGAAACTCAAAAACAAAACAACAGAATTATATAAGGTGATTAAAAAGGAAATAACAACAACAAAACAGATCAATAAGGTACTAAGCAAGCTGAATCATGATATAACTAAACAGATAATGTACTTAAAAAGCAAAAGGAGGAAAAGAAAATGCGCTAAAGGATATAACAGCATGTATGTTTAAGTGTGTGGGATTGATAACCATATTACCAAGTTTTTGTTGCATCGTTGAACAGAACTGTTTACAGCCTTATCATTTGTTCACTTTGTATGCCTTAATTTTGTAGCATGAACAACTATTTCTAAGAAGACAATATGTAATTTATCAAGTAGTGATTTCTTAATTTTTTTTAAATTCTGTATTATTTCTACACTTTTTTCTGTTTTGCTTTTCTCTCTTTAAATAAAATTTTAAAAAAAGAAATTTATTTTTACAGATTATGCTTTGCATTATATAAAATAGGTAATGCTTGGTTCCCAGAGTTTCAGAATAGCACACTATTCTTTTTACCTTTATAGTCATGCTTGGACTTGAGCTCTTCCAAAAATTCTCACCAAGAGTTAATTATGTTGTACACTTTCAGACATTTAATACCACATGCATAATTTTATAATAATTGAAACTAAGTAAATTGCATGGATTGATAAATCATTGTAGAAAAAATTCAACCCTGATGTTGAGTATTTTGAACTAGTTTGTTAACCGTGAGTCTCAGCTTTCCTCACCTCTCAAACTGTTGTTAAAATAGGGACTGGCAAGACAGCTTCAAAACCTGATATTTAAAATCTAACTCTTATAGATTCACAAGTATCTTAAATTCTTGTTCTACTTTAATGATATCAAAACTGTAAGCTTAAAGAATGCATTATGGATGTTTTATGCAAAAATATAGCTCCATTTGGCAGATTTATTTTAAAAAGGGAGAATGTTGGCTCACCATCAAACATTGGAAGATAAATATGCATTTGTATGTTTGAAATGAATATAAAACATTTAATATATGTATTATTCAAAATTATTCTTTTCAAGTGATATTGCTTAACAGTATGAAGTCAAATCTGTTTTTTAAATGATCTTGGTCAAAGAATAGTCTAGAAACCAGAGTATTTGTCTGAATCATCCATAAACGTTCTGTGTCTAACTCCTTACTGACTTTCCTTAGCTGAAGTTAAACTTCCATGATTTGCAGCCAAACTAGATCCTATCCACCAGCCCTTGTCACCTCCCAGAGCATCCTTAAGTAACACGAGGATTCCACTGTGATTTGTGACTCATTAGGACCAAAACTTTCACCTGTGCCTCATAATGCTTTTTGCAAGTTGTAAGATACTGAGTACACTGGAAGTTTTTGAACTGTTTTCTGTGTTAGGTACCAGGAGAGTGATAATCCAGATAGCATCAGGTGCAAACAAACCCTTACCCAAGGGGCTGCTTGCTGCCTGCTGCCTGTTCATAGTGCATCCCCTTGGAATAATTAAAACAGGCAATTTGACCACGGATGCATTTCTCTTGTTAATCATCAGGTGATTAGCCTTAATAAGATCAATGTGTGATTAGATAGGGCATATCTCAAACTGATGAAATGGAACAAAAAGGAAATCAAACTGCAAGTACATGTTTCACTTTTCTCTATCCATCATCTTATGCCACAAAGCCAAAAATAGTCTGTAGAGGTTATACATGCTCAAGTGATCTAAGGTTCAGAAGAATGTCAGCAAAAGGGAAACACAATAACAAACAAAGGAACTATTTAATGATCATCACTTATTCCTGAGGCACTGAATTGGAGTTGTCTGAAATATTGGGAATTTAGCCTGTTTCTTCTAATCATTAGCGTCATTCGGTAGAGATGTGAGGTGTGGGTCAAAACTAGCATTTTTTTTCAGGTGCTAAGAGAGATTGACCTGTCCTTATATGTCAAAGACCATTTCAAGTTCCAAAGTAAATCTTCAGGTATCCTCATGGTCTCTGCCTTGCCAAGAACCTGGTGTCATTTTTGTATTTGTTTTGCTCTCTTACTCATTCACCTGTTCAGTGCTCTTTCAGAGTCCTTGTTTCTCCAACCTCTAACTGCTCTGCTTGCAACTTGATTTGCAGCGGCAGCAAATCCCAACTGAAATGGCATTAGTACTCCTGGGCAGTTTCAGATTGTGGTATAGGTCTTGTGGTTTCTGTTTTCAAACATCTTGAATTATTCTACTCAACTGTTTTGGTAATAATTTAATCATTATCTGACCGCCTCAGAAATATGTTAAAATATGACCCAATGTTTCATTCCTATATAACATGGAGATAACAGTATATTCTTCCTGGCCTCTCAGAGTGACACATATACTAGATAACCTGATAGAAAATGCCCTGAAATTCTCAATAATACCAGAGTTATTAAACAATACAGAGCCAATGTTTTATCATTTACTTAAACTTAAACCTATTATTGCAGAAAAAGAAAAATCATGTATTGAAGATGACAAGAGTGGTGATGAATATGAAGTGATGCATATTTTGAAAGGGTGAGGTTGAACAAAAAGTTGGTAAAATTTTTCAAGTTAATGAAGATAGTAATAGCAAAATATATACAGAATTTCACATCTGTCCTTTTAAAACAAGGCAGGCAACAAAAGTCACGCTGTTTTCCTACAAGCCAGGTCTAAACTGGAAAGCTTTCTCTAGTAGATAAAACATAAAGGAATTCCTGAGTTGCTCATGAGCTAGAAACCAAAGACCTAAAAGTACACCAGCTAAGTTAAACTAAAAGGCTGCATGGCTACATAAGTATCTCAATAAGATTAAATTAAAAAAAAAAAAAGTAAAAGGAGAGGAAACTCCATAATATACTTAACCTCAAATATAAGATGGTTCAAAACTAACAATTAATCTAGTATACATTATATGGAAGTTCTTATGGAACCTGCATCCTGAATGAAATACTATCATGTATTAGACTAAAACATGAACATTTATCAATCTAGTTTCTTCTGGAAGTTTGTGCTTTCTGGAAATACTTTTATACTTTACCATAAAGTCACTTTTACTGATTTCTCTCTTTTCATTCTCTTCTGTAGAAGATTTTTTTGTGTGACCTTAGGAAGGTCAATTAAGGAACACAAAAGGAAATCTTGTTCAGCGAACTTGAACTGATTTGTTTTCTAATGTTGTCACATCTCCAATCTCTTTTTGCAAATTAAGAAATCATGAGATCTCTGCTTATCCTGGAACATTATAAAGTAGAAGAACTATAGATATATAATCTCTACTACTATGCATTATTTACTTTTAAATACCAAACAGGTACTTTATAATACTTCTTTTAAATCTTTATAGAAATAAGAAAAAATTAAGAAGAATGTTGGGCTTCACAACTAAATTTTAAAGAATTTGGTTTATGTTCATATACCGCAGCATGAGTTCTGAGCTTCACAGTGTTTGTTTATGAGGATAATAAGACCTTACATGGTATGCATCTTGTTGAGTCCATAAGAAGCAAATTTTCATAAATAAAGGTGGGGTCCTAGTGTCACATTAAGGTTCCCTTCCCATCCTACCAGAATCAGTGAGTCATATGACTCCAGTTACCACTACATATAAAACTTTCCAACTATTGATAATGTCCTTTAATAATATTTTGACACATTCCCAAATCAACCACTTGCTTGGTCTCTTCTAGGTATCACCTATTTTTAGATAATGCTGAAATGGCTCACTGCTCTAGAAAATGTCTTTCCCTTGTCTTTCTTGCTCCTGATTAAAATGTCATTGTACCTACTAAAGGAAAAGATTATATGTATGTAGATATCCATGTATATGTATGTATATTGAGAGATATTTGTGTATTTTATGGGGTATAATTTAATAATTTAGTATCTGTCTATAATCTGTAATTATCATATCAAGCTAAGAAGCAATTGTCAAACAATTATCTTTTATCTGTTGGGACTTTTTACATTCTTGTAGTTATTTCAAAATATATCACAGATTATTATAATAAAAGAAAGCAAAAATGAATTCTCATCTCTTATCAAAATTCTTGCCATCTCTCCTGCCCTTTGCTCTTCCCATTCTTTAGTTATATCTATTGAATTCTGTTTTTCTGTGATATCAACTTTTTAGTTTCTACAACCGAGTAGGAATACACTGTATTTTTATTTCTGTACCTGACCTATTTTACTTATGATAATAATCTCCAGTTCTATTTGTATTTTTACAAATGGTAGAATTTCTCTATTATTTATTTTTTAACAAATAAATAGTATTTTATTGTTTATATGCATCACATTTTCTTTATCCATTCTTCAGTTGATGGACATTTATGTTGCTTTCATTTCTTGGTTATTATGATTAATTCTAATAAACATGGGAATGCAGATGGCTCTTTGACATATGTTTCATTTCTTCATCTATGTATGCAGAAGAGAAATTTCTAGATCATATTGTAGATCTATTCTTATTTTTTGTGGAATCTCTCTATTATTTTACATGATAGTTGATCAAATTTATGTTCTAGTCAACAATATGTAAGAACTCTCTTTTCCAAATATCTTTACCAGTTACCTTTTCTTTCTGATTATAACTATTTTTACTAGCACAAGATACTTTCCTGTTGCTTTGATTTGTGTTTTCTTCATGTTTAATGATCTTAAATATTTTTAGAATTCCTTTGGCCATTTGTATATCTTTTTTTGAGAAATGTCTACTTACGTCTATTTCCTTCTTTTAAAAAAGTAAGCTGTATTTCAGAGTTTTATTGAGATTTTAAAGCCCTTCAGATACATAATTTTCAAAGATTTTCTTCCATTCTTTAGGTCATCTTTTCATTCTGTTCTTACTTCCTTTGATGTACAGCTTTTAATTTGAATAGAATTACATTTATGTAATTTCACTTTTGTTTCTTGTGCTATCCAAAAATTCCTTGCCCATTTCAATGTTCTAAAAATTTTACACTGTATTTTTTTTTCTAGTGGTGCCATAGTTTCAGGTCTTACATTTATGTCTTTAATTAATTTAGAGTTGATGTTTGTAAGTGATAAGAGGTAAGGGTCTAATTTCACTCTTAAACTATATTTTGAAATCAAATAGTATAATGTCTCTTTATCTGTTCTCTTTTGCTTAAGGTAATTTGGCTATTCAGGGAGTTCGTGTGTGTGTGTGTGTGTGTGTGTGTGTGTGTGTGTGGTTCCATATAAATTTTATATTTTTTCTGTGAAGAATGTCATTGGTATTTAGATAGGGGTTGCAATAGATTTGTAGATCACTCTAGGTAGTAAGTATATCTTAATGATACTGATTTGTATTATTCAGCTTTCCCACTGAGAGTACAAAAATACTTGACAACCATAACTGAAAGAGGAGTTTGATTTGGCTCATGGTTATAGGAATCTGATCCATAGTTAACCAGCTTCAAGGCAGAAACAAAATGGGGGAACAGAATGGCAGCTAAGGCTGTTCACCTATCAGAGAGGCAAAAGGAGAGTTAGGAACAAGTATACACCCTTCCTGATCATGCCCTCCGTGACCTATCCCTCCTACTATGCCCCAGCTATTAACAGCACATGAACTCATTAAAGGATTAATGCAGTGATAAATAAGCTCCTCCATGATCCAATTACCATTCAATTTTAGGAGACATTCTAGATCTAAAGCATAACAGGATTGATTTTTCCAATCCATGAGCATAAAATGTCTTTCACTTTATATACACTTCAATTTATTTTATCAATGTTTTATCATTTTAATTGTAGATATTTGTCATTTTTTGGTTAAATATATATTTCAGTTTTAGGAATTTCTACAGATTTTTCTGCATGGATAATATTTACGTCAAAAATAGGAACCTTGGGCTAGGGATTTTAGCTCACTCTCAGAGTATTTGTTTGGCATTCTTGAGGCTGTGAGTTCCACCCCAGCACTGTTTAAATAAAAAAAAGAAAAAGTAAAAATGCCTTGATCTTAGGGAGACATATAAAATAAATTTTAGTAATATTTGTAGCATTTTATTTCTTAAGATGGTGGTAGCCCATATCATATTCATATATGTATATATATATATATATATATATATAGTGCATCACATTTTCTTTATTCATTCCTCAGGTGTATATATCATACATATGATATATCATGTATATCTGTGTGTATGATTCTGTACTTAATGACACTGTAAAACAGTTTTTACTAATAAATGATTGGCAGCACTTATTTATAGAGTAATACACTAAAATTTTGAACAGGAGAATAAAGTAGTGGAAAAAGTAGTATAGGTGACAATTATTTTATATAAAAAGCTTTCAAAATTATTTAAATTTTTCATCTTGCATATGAGCTGTTTTAATTAAAAAAGATGTTAGAGCTGCTAGGAGACAATTTTTTCATCATATGCATGTGATTAGCAGATATTTACTTTTTCTTTCTTCTGTGTGTGCAGTGCTTTAAAAAGTGTTCTTTCCAGGAACAGATTAAAATATAGAACAACTGAGATGACGTTTCAGTGATATATTTTCCTTTTAATAAATTTATTATTAAATATTCTTACCACCACAGAGACAAGTCTGAGGCTATTGAATCCAAAGTCCCATGTAGATCTTCCTGTCTGTATATCCTTCACTCATGGAGTTCCCTACAACCCTCAAATCCAATGAGATTGATCGCCTCTTGATTGGACACCCTACATCGCATGTGTGCCTTTTGGAGTGGAGCAATGTGTGTACAGTTTTACTTTATGATGTGGAAGGCCTTGGTCTATGTAGCAAGGCATCTAATTAGAGTTACTTATTGTGAGTATTGCTGCAGCAATCACTATTTTAATTTCTCCCCAGCTGTGCCACTGGCTGAAGTACAGATGGGAAGTAGAGCTGTGGGAAATCAGAAGAATTGAAGAGTGAGTTGAAAAACCAATGAAGCTTAACAAAAGCAGAGTTGCTTTGAGGGCTCTAAGCTCCCAGGGTAGGCAGGATGGTCTGAATTTTTCATTTCGCTTCCTGTTCTTAGGGATTTAACTTACATCTTGAGATAAGTTGGAGAGAGGAGACCTGAAGGGTGACTGATGGGAAGGCTCCTGCCATGAGAATATTTTCCTAGCTTTGGGTTTGTCTCGACTGAGAGAGCAATGCCATAGAAACCTTTTCTCTTCAATTTCTTATTAGAATAATCACATACTGAACCACACACTTTTCAGAATATAAAGAGTGAAGTAACAAGTAACTAAAACACATTTGGCATCATCCTGGACTATTTGAGCAAAAGGAGATAGTCCCTAGTTTGTTTTCTATCCAGCTCCGGTAACCAGAATACATGTACATTTCCCACAAATGTACTTTGTGTTCCAACTTCCACTCGCCCTCTCTCACCTGACGTGCTCATTCCTAGACAGATAACTCAGTTTTAATACCCTGTTTATAATAGTTCTAAGATCTGTCACCTTGTTTCTTTATCCAAAATTGCAAGCCTTTGTGCTACTAGAAATTCTAGACTATGATGACAGAGGATCAAATATCAAAGATCAGGCAATAAAATCGTAAGACTCAAAAAACTTCTCTCTCTTCTCACTAAATAAGCTAGTTAATGCTTTTGAATACTTAAAATTGAAGGCATTGAATTGTTTTGCAAAAGCATTTCCAGCCTTTGTTTTTCTCCCTTTTCCTTTGCACTAAAATGTCATAAATGCTTCAATATTTTATGCATAAGTTTAAATGCAGTTTATTCTAATTAAAAACAGAATGCCACATTTAGAGTGGTAGGAGGTATGGCATATCATATAGAAACAGAAATAAATCTTCTGAAAACTGAATTATGTAAGTAGTTCAGCTAACTTGTTTATTAAATAAAATCCATCTAATTCGTGTAGACATATGTGACATATACATGTATATATATAATGTCTGGGGTGATTATTTAGCTGAAATCATCAGTATATGGTACAATTTATACTAAAAGTAATAGCAGGATATACAATAAAATATCTAGTAAAATTGATAGCATTTATTCTCTGCAAAAACACTACGTTCACTTACTAAGAATATTTTATATATCACTGCTATGAGCAGTAACCAGGGTATTCTAATTCATTTCTCATTTTCTCTGCACTTCTCTTTCTCGATCCAGTTCAGTCAGTCCATTGTCCGTACACTATGACTGACTTTCAATTTCCAACTCTTGCCTGTTTCTGCTTAGTCTGCTGGAATAGTAAAGCATTGCTGATTCACACCCTCACTCTCTACCTAGAAATTCCTTCATTCCTGTATCTGTGGGTTTTTAAAAACCTATTAGTGTCAGTCATGTCACATGATTTCTAGGAAGGTTTGTTCCTTCTAATATGTCATGCAAAATTGCAGTCATAAAACAGCACAGGAAGGAACAAAGGTTAATACAGGAAATCCAAAACAAATTTCTGAAGAAACTGAATTCCATTTTCTTAACGTGCTCAGCCAGGGGCAATGAGAGATTTGCTTGCTGAATTGTAAATAATCAACTGGTTGCAACATCCACAAACAATTTGACCTGGTCTCCACAAATGAATTAATCAATCTGTCTGTCAACCTTGTTCTCAAGGCAAAAGAATTCAGTTTGCTCTCATTTAAGCCTCTGTATAAATGGAACACAGTTATTCACCATCTATGTGTATCAATTTCCAACATCTTTGCCTTTGTTTATACTGTTTTGTGTTCAAAGAGAAGGATCAGTTTTGCTTTAGACCACATGTCTAAATTATATCACTGAATCAAGAACTAACACAAATATTACGTTCCAGTAAATCATCCCTTATCTGTTCTGCTAGAAATTCTGTAGCATCTCCTCATATTCATAGCCATATTTTTCATATTTCAATATGTAAGTAAGAGGAGAGTGATATTACTTCTTTCTTTTCTTGCCAGGCAAAGAAAAAGTAAACTCAAAATGAAAACAGAGAGAGTGAGAGCTAGAGC